>WOXC01006065.1:0-156587 GCA_011680675.1 Gymnobelideus leadbeateri | reverse complement strand
TCTTCTACATGAGATAGTTTACCCTACCCTGTCTCTCCCCATCTCCTCTTGCCACTTTCCTCTCTCACCTCTTAACTTCACCCCTTAAGTATCATCCTTTCCCAACAAATTCAACCTATGTCCTCTATCCATGTATAACTGTAAACATATATACATTCATTTACATATGTATTCATATGTCCATAAACCCTTCTTCAATTATTTTCATAATGAGAAAGGTTTCATCAGACACAGTTATTGTTTTTCCATGTAGGAATATAAATAGCTCAAGTTTGATAAGTTCCTTTTGATTTCTTTTCCCTGATTACCTTCTCAGGCATCTCTTGCTTCTTGTGTCTGAATGTCAAATTTTCTATTCAAGTCTGGTTTTTTTCCTCAAGAATGCTTGAAAGTCCTTTATTCCACTGAATGACCATATTTTCCCCTGAAACAAAATACTCTGTTTTGCTGGGTATGTGATTCTTGGTTTTAATCCTAGGTCTTTTGCCCTGTGGAATATCATATTCCATGCCCTTTGATCCCTCAGTGTAGAAGCTGCCAGGTCCTGTGCTATTCTGATTGTGTTTCCACAATATTGAAATTGTTTCTTCCTGGCTGCTTGTAGTATTTTCTCCTTGATCTGGGGATTCTGGAACCTGGCTATAATATTCCTGGGAGTTTTCTTTTTGGGATCTTTCTCAGGAGGTGATCTGTGGATTCTTTCAACCTCTATTTTGCCCTCTGGGTCTAAAACATCAGGGCAATTTTCCTTGAGAATTTCTTGAAGGGTGATTTCTAGGTTCTTTCTTTGATCATGGCTTTTAGGTAGTCCAATAATTTTAAAATTATCTCTCCTGGATCTATTTTCCAGGTCAGTGGTTTTTCCCATGAGATATTTCACATTGCCTTCTATTCTTTCATTTGTTTGGATCTGTTTAACAGCATCTTGATTTCTCATAAAGTCACTAGCTTCCATTTGCTCATTGAACGAATGAATCTCCTCAGTGAGCTTTTGAAGATTCTTTTTCCATCTGGCAAATTTGGCTTTTTAAGGCATTCTCCTCTTCGTTGCCCTTTTGAGCCTCCTTTGCCATTTGAGTTAGTCTATTTTTTAAGGTGTTATTTTCTTCAGTCAGGCTGTTGACTCTCATTTCATACTTTTCCTGCATCCTTCTCATTTCTCTTCCCAATTTTTCTTCCACTTCTCTTATTTGGTTTTTAAAATCCTTCTTAAGGTCCTCTATGGCCTGTAACCCGCTCATATTTTCATTTGGGGCTTTTGGTGCAGGAGTTCTGACTTCACTATCTTCCTCCTGTTCCATGCTTTGATCCTCTTTGCCCCCCAAATAGGAGTCTAATGTTGCATTTTTCTGTTTATTTTGTTTCCTTTGCCTAGGCATGTTGCCACTTAATTACTTGACTTTGGGGCTTGTTGCCACAGTAGGACTGTGCCACCGGATAGGGGAGCTTCCATCCCAAACGGGGTCTTCACAACTTCCAGAGGTATTAGTTGGTGGCTTCTGTGAAGCCTCCACACGCTCTGGCAAGCTGGATACCCACCCAACGACCTTCACCCCTGACTGCAATCCAGATCCAGGGAGGTTAAAGCAAGAGTGATTACCCCCCAAGACTGATTGCTGGATCTCCCTTCAGTTTGCAGACCAGGAGCTGAAGCTGAAAAATGGCTTTTGTGCTGTGGCTCCTCAGCCACTTCTAGTGCCCAGAGGAAGAAGCCGATGCATTCCCCAAATACTGGTCCCAAAGTCCATAGGGCACTAACCTCTCACTTTGTCCTAGGCATGTCTGTGTTGATAATTCTGGCCATAGCTGCAGGTCTTCTGGGGTCCCTCCAGCTGGCTACTGGTCCGGCCACCCTGGGGCTAAAAGTGTGGCTCACGCGGGCCTGGGCTTGGCTCCCAGAGCACTGTTCCCTGCAGGGCTGCTGGGCTGTCCTCAGCGGGAGGTTAGCTTCTCTGTGTCGTTCTGTGGGTGCTGGAGCTCCAGAAGTTGTTCAGAGTCCCCTTTTACATGATTTTGAAGTGATGTGGGGGAGAGCACCTTGGAAGTGCTGTTTCTATTCCGCCATCTTTCGATATTATTATTATTATTATCCCTGTTTTTTTTAATCTGCCTATGCATAATAAACTCTGCTCTAGTTACTTACTTTTAATTCTGTTAATCTTTATTTTGGGCATATTTCTTTTTTTTTTTATAAATTAATATTATTTTAAAGACTGAGTCTCTGTTTCTCATCCAGGCTGGAAGTGAAAGGATAGTCATGTGCTCAATCCCATTCTAATTAGTATGGAGTCTCTGATCTGTTCAGTTTCTGAGTGGGGCTCATTCACCTTACTCTAGATAAACAGGCCCCCCACCTCTCCTGGTGGTTCACAACCACTCTACTTAGTCCATGCTTTCAGTCAAGCATAGCCCAGGGCAGTTCAGAACTAATGAGCTTAAGAGCTCCTCCAGACTCATCCTTCCAGTAGCTGAGTTTAAAGGCTCATTTATACCTGGCTCATTCTTTTTGTGAACAACATATTGTTGGATTCTACTTTCTAAATTCATTCTGCTTTACTCATCCATTTTATGGGTGAGTCCATCATCTTTATATTTGCTGTTAGAAATATTAATAATATATTTCCTTATCATAATCTTATACCTTTTCCTCCTTTCTTTCCCAATCCCTCTTTACAAAGAAGAAGGAGGTTTAGAAAAAGATGGAATCTGATTAATACTAGTAACCTGTCATTGTAATGGTCTTATTCTTCTACCCCTCTCTTTACTAAGTCTCGACTTTATTTCTGTTTTTTACATCTTATTTGCTTCTTTTTAACCCTACCCTCAGTGATCAGCCTTTTGAAGCTGCAGTCTGTTTTGCTTGTGACTAATTCTTCCCTGATTCTCTTCTCCCTCTTATACCCCTTCGTCCCCTTCCCCAGGTCTCTGTTGTATCCATTTTGATTTAATGTATTTATACAACAAACTGTGTGTGTGTGTGTGTGTGTGTGTGTGTGTGTGTGTGTGTGTGTGTTCAACCTTCCTTTAACCCATTCATAAAAAAGAATGAGGTAAAGAGATGCTCATTTCTGTATAACTTCCTTCATGGCTTTATATTCTTATTGCAAATATGTGAAATAGTAAATTCCTCCTCCTCCTCCTTCCTAATTTCACCTCTAGTTTATACCTTTTTTCTTCCCCTTTTTTCATCCTTAAAAAACTACTTTATAAAACTACTGCTAGGGAATTTGTTTCTCTTATTTAACTCCTTTTGTGACCTTTCCAGATATTAGAATTCCAAAGAAACACTTGTCTTCTTCTACCCCATTAGAATGTAAGCACTTCATCATTATAGCCCTTCAATTACTCAAATATATTTGCCTTTCTAGGTTTCTCTTGAATTCAGAGGTTTTCATTTTAAAGTTTCTGCTCAGTTCTTTTCATCTGAAATGCTTGAAAGTCTTTGGTTCTATTAAAGGTACACTCCACACCCCACCCCCTCACCACCGTGATTATGGTCACTTACACAGGGTTATTCTTGGTTCTAAACATTTATTGTTTGCCTTTTGAAATATTCTATTCCAAGATTTTCTCTCCTGTAATGTAATTGTTACCAAGTCTTATGTGATCTGGACTGTAGTTCTTTGGTACTTAAAATCTTTCTGCTTGCAATATTTTTTCTTTGAAGGTTCTTCTAAGGCTCTGTCTTGGCCCTTCTTCTCTTCTCCCTCTGTAATATTTCACTTAGTGATCTTAGCAGCTTCCATATTTTCAGTTGTCATTTCTAAACAGATGTCACTAGATCTATTTATCCAGCCCTAAAGTCTCTTTCAACTTCCAATCTTGCATCTCCAACTACTTATTTCCCTATTACTATCACATGTACTGCCATTCTGGTGGTGTCTAGGTGACATCTAGGCTCACAATCTAGGCATCATCCTCAATTTGTTACTCTCCTTCCTCCTATCCCCCCAGTATCCAATCCGTTGCAAAGTTCTATTGATTTTACCTTTGTAACCTCCCTCACACATACGCCCTTCTCACCTCTGATACTGCCACCACTCTGGTACAGGTTCTCATCACCTCACTCCTGTCCTAGTACAGTAACCTGTTGGTTGCTTTCCCTGCCTGAAGTTTCTCCTCATTCCAGTTCATCTTCTGCTCAGCTGTCAGATTGTTTTCCTGGAGCTCAGGTTTGACCAGATAACCTCTCTGTTCAGTAAAATTCAGCTCCTTGTCAACTCCAGGATCAGATATGAAATCTTCTCTTTTGGCTGACCCTTTCCTACCTTTCCAGTCTTCTTATGCCTTACTCTCCTCCATATGCCCTAAAATGTAGTGACATTGTCCTTTTACTGTTCCTTTCACAAGAGACTCCATCTCCCTACTCTGGGCATTTTCAGGTCTAACCTCAAGTCCTAGAAATTACTCCTTCTTCATTTCTACTTCCTAGCTTCCTGGGCTTTCTTCAGATCTCAGCTCTAAAGTCTCACTTCTGCAGTCCTTAGTCTTAGTGCCTTCCATTTGTTGATTATTTCCAATTCTGTCTTTCTCTATATGTGCATATATATATGTATATGTATTTTATACATTGTTGATTATGTGTTGACTCCTCTGTTGGATTGTAAGCTCCTTGAGAGCAAGGTCTGGTTTTTTTCCCTCCTGTCTTTGCATCTGCAGTATTTAGCACAGTGCCTGGAATTATAGTATGATAGATGCTCACTTACTGGCTATTTTCTTCCTATAAGAATTTTATTTATCTTTTTGAACTGTATTGAGGTTTATTATTATTCCATGATCTCTGAAGGTGCCACAAGATTCTTTATTTCATCAGGCACTGTTGTTTCATATTTCTTTATATTATAATATTTATTAATCCTTTTTTATTTTCTTATTGTGATTTTGCTCATTTTCTTAAAAAGCAGTGGGGGTTAAGTAACTTGCTCAGGGTTACATGGCTAGTCATTATTTATGTGTGGCTGTTCTTTTTCTGAGGCCGGATTTGATCCCAGGTCATCCCGATTCCGGGGCTGACGCTCTTACTGCACCACCTAGCCACCCTACTCATTTTTCTTTATAATTTTTTAGCATCCTCTCAGTTGGTTTATATTTTCGAGAACTGGGTTTTATTGAAGTTTTTTCTCTTGACATCTTTAGTATTTAGGATTAGGGTTAGTAAGGCCAAAACAGCCTTGGTTACTCATTCTTAGAACTTTCATTTTTACCAGTTCCACAAAGGCACTAGGGACTGGGCTGCTTCAGTTATTACCTCTTAGGGGATATGGAATTCCCTAGCCTTGTAACCTCTAGGCTGCTATACTGGACTCCAGGGAGCCCAGGTTTGCCTTGCTTCATCTCTCCTCTTCTCTCTGTTCAGTATTGTGGAAGAGTCCTGCCATAACTGGATATAGGGGATGCAAGAGTAATTGATCTAGGTCAGTGCGATGATGGTGGTGGTAGTGGTATCTCTCCTCTAGAGTGGGCTGGAAATAGGCTTGCAACCTTGCGTTCACTGGGGGCAAGGCACTGAACTTGTAGCATTATAATCATCTGGTGTTAATTCCTAAAATAACTGCCTTTCCTGGGGCCTCTTATTTTGAGGATATAGTTCAAATAACTTTATTTCTGATGTTTAATTCCTTTGTTTGGAGGTATAAAAGTTTAAAGGGTTTTCAGAGAGCAACTAATCTGCCTTCTTGACCCCTTGCTGGGCATCAGAAGAAAAGATTAGCGCTCTTTCCACTGTAGCAGGATCACATCCACCAAATTTGACAAAGAAGATGAAAAAGGAAACAATCAATGATTCAGGAGCTGTGTGAAGATAGCTACTCTAGCACAGTGTTGGTAGAGTTGTAAAATAGTCCAACAGTTCTCAAAACCAGTTTGCAATTATGTAAGGAAAGTGACTAAACTACTCATATCCTTTATCTCAGAGTTTCCAATACTGGCCCCATATACCAAGGATATCAGGGACAGAAAGAGTTCCTATATATAACAAAATATTAGTAGCAGCACTCTGTGGTAACAAAAAAATGGAAATCAAATGGTTGCTCATTGATTGGGGAATGTATGGAGAAATTGTGGTAGATGAATGTAATGGAGTATTATTGCTTTGAAAGAAATGATAAGGAATTTAGAGAAACAGGAAAACTTGTATGAAAGGATGCAGAAAAAAAGCAGAATCAAAATATAAATTATAATCCTGAAAGGTAGAGAGGCATCGTAGAGTAGTGGCTAGTGAGCTGGCCCCTAAATCAGGAGGACCTTGGTGCAAGTTCTGCCTCTGACTGGTTAAGTCTCTTAGCATCTAAGGGCTCTGGGCACTTCTCTAAGTTGCAGAGGTGTGGCCATGCATGGTAGAGAGGATTTTTTCACCAGAAATTCCATCTGCCAATGAAATCTTGGATCCAATCTCTGTCCCCTAATAATAAAAGGCAGCAGAACTCTAGATTGTAATGAACAAGCTTGATCCTCAGAGAGCAGATATTGAAATTCACTTTCTTTCTCTTAGTAGAGAAGTGAAATATGGATGTGGAATGTGGTATATTCAGAGTAGTGAGGGTAAACGATTTGTGTAAGATTAAAAGACAACACTAAACTCAAACAAAAAGGATAATCATGGACCTCAATGAGGAGACTGTAATTGACCTAGCCTTGAAGTTGTCAGTATCATATGTAAACAGACGATTATAAGAGGACCTCGTCATGTATAGGCTATCCTTCCATTTAGACTTCTGTGTAAGACATTCTGTGACAGTGGTGGACACTTCTGCTGAGCCCCATTTTATGTTTCACTTGACGTGAATAATCAGGGAAGGTCATGGAACAAAGTTCTTTCTCATTAAACTTGTCTAGGAGACATGTAAGTATGCATGAAATAATGCTTGTTGGAGGAGAACCTTTAAAACTGACTTTTGCTCTACTGAATAAAAAATTTTGGGGGGGTTAATCAACACACAATGAACACAGTAGGTGCCTATATTTTCCACATGTTGTGATTGTAAGGATGTGGTCTTTCGTAGAGGTTCATTTGTAAAAGCTTGCATTGATTTATTGTTGTTGTTTTTTTAATATGGTTCTAGGGGTGGTTAGGTGGTGCAATGAATAGAGCACTGGCCCTAGAGTCAGGAGGATCTGAGTTCAAATCCAGCCTCAGACACTTAACACAAAAATTAGCCATGTGTCCTTGGGCAAGTCACTTAACCCTAACTGCCCTCCAAAAAGCAAAAAAGAAAAAGATATACACAGACATACCATATCTGTGATGACCAATTATGACAGACTGGACTCTTTTCAGCAATGCAGTGATATAAGTCAATCCCGAAAAACTCAAGAAAGAGAGAAATGCGCCATCCAGAGATATAACTAGAAAGAACTGAGCCTGAATCCTTACGGAAGCAAACTAAATGATCTTTTTCTTTTCATTGTTTGGTTTTATTTCTTCTTTACCATCTTTCATCCCACCTAGTACAATACGCCTTTGTAATTAGAATAATGTCTAATATGAATGTATTTGCAGATCCTATACTGGACTATATGCTGTAGTGGGGGGAGGGGGGAGGGAAGTAAAGGAAATTTGAAAATCAGGGAACTATGGAATTGAATCTTATTAACTGAAACTAAACTAATAAATTAATTTTTAAAAAAGAAAAAGATATAGTTCTAGGTTTTTCTTTTATTTATAAATTTCATTTTCATGATATCTTTTGTTTTTATATTGCCTCTGTATCTGTATGTATCTTCTTTCCTCTTCTGTCTAGTAAGGTAACCCTTGCAAAAGAGAAAAAAGAAAACTTATTCCAAAAATTAAAAAAAGAAAAGAAGAAAAAGAAAGAGATAAGACATTTTAGCAAAACTAACCAATGCATGAATGTAGGCTGACAGTTTTTGCATAGCCATTGTCTCCTGCCGCTGCAAAGAAGGGAACCAAGTACATTTTCTCATCTCTAGAGTTAAAGGTTGGTCATTATAATTACAGTGATTATAATTTATGATCATTATACTTACCCAGAATTCAGTATATATTTTTCTTCTTTCTTTTTCCCCAGTTATATAGACATATTGACCTACCTTTAAAGTAAAATAAAAATTACCGATGCATATTGTTCGTTTTACTATGGTCACTTCCTAAAAAAACCCCTTACTCAAATAGAAGCTTTTCTTTGTAACAAAGAAAAACGGTTAAGCAGTTAAGCCATGATAGTTGCCATATCTGTACATTTATATGCAGTATTATTTAGCTATAGTCTACCACCTAAGCACTATACCTTGGAACAGAGATTTAGCTTTGCATTTAATTTGAATTCTGCTGCATTTTAGCCTTGTTTCCATTTAGTTTATTATGGTCATTCTGTATGGGTTTTTTTGGTTTTTTCTTTTTCGACTCAGATTCAGTTCATGCAAATCTTAGCATATTTCTCTGAATTCCTTATATTATTTTAGTACAATAATACTTAATTGGTATTTAGAATTATCTTCATATGTCATTGTTTGTTTCCTTTTCATATTTTAATTGAATATAGTCTTATTGCACATATAGATCACTCTCACTGAGGAGACATATGAGTTGGTAATTATTAACGTTCTCTTTTTTTTCCCCCTGGTAATATTTTATTTGGCGATTTTAGGTTTCCTCCTCCCATACACAGCAGTGGAGGGTGATGACACATTGACCTCCTTCCCACCCACATGAGTGAGACTGTCCAAATTCTCTCTGACTGGGGCAGGCAGGCTGCTACAGGGAATGAATGGTCTCCAGGAGGGAAGGATGAGAAAGGGTGAGGGGTCCAGGAGTAGGAAGGAGAGGACAAATGGGATTTGGGAGAAAAGAGGTGGGTCCTGGAGTCCTGAGGCAAGGGACACAGGGACCAGAGAGGGCCGGGAGTTCACTGAAGCCGCTGGTTGGGAAAGGCAGGAAGAAGCATTTCTGCAGCTTCTGCTCATGTCCTGGGCATGGTGTGCAGTGCTTTACAAGGATTGCCTCAGTTGCCACTTGGGCAGCTGGGGGCTGGAAGGGTCAATGAGCATGAAACTCAGTAACTGGAAAGGGCCTTCAAAGGCTGTCTAGTCCAAGCTGTGGATGAGCAAGACTTTCCTTGGCCATCCAGCCTCCAAATGGTAATGAATTCACTGGCCTGTCCACCTTAAATTGGAAGGTTCCCCTGTGGAAGAGATGGGTTTTCTGGCTGGGATCCTGGCAAGGTGGTGGGGGAAGGCAGAGGGGGCTAATCCCCCTACAAAGAGATGGACCTCTGGAGCCTAAGAGTAGTCCCCAGAGCCCATGGCTAGCCCCAGGCCATTGACCATTTTGAGTGATGGATGAACCATAAATGACACCGTCACTGAAGCTACAAGTGGCAGCTGAGGGGAATCACTCACATCAGGATGGACAACAGACCTCGTAAGGCTGCAGCTGTTGCACTGGGCCAATGCCTGGCCTCAGAGAGCCTTTTTGAGGTGAGAGGATGCCCAGCTGGGGCAGCAGGCTCAGTGTGAGTCAAGGCTGTCATGTGGCACTCCTATCTCGGACTGCACTGCCCAGACAGCAGAGGAAGAGCACTGGGGAGGCCACCCATTAATGTTCTCTTGATTCTTTTTTTTGGGAGGAGCTGTAGGAAGATAGCCCCATTTCCTATTTCCTCTGGGTTTCTGACTGACTTTTTATGCACATCTGGGATGGTAGAAGGCATTTACTGTAGTTTCTGATTAGATTTCTTGATCATTATTTGATTTGATGTGAATTTCAGTTTTTCGCCAGAATAGCTGTATGGGAACTATGCAGTCTATTTCTGTTCAGGCAGCCGTCTTGGCTTGAATTCCCATTGGAGATTTCTGAGAACAAAAGTAACATGATCAAAATGTTGACTTAGGCATTTAAAAATATAGCAACAATATTCAAAATGGACCAGGGTAGAAAGAATGTAGAGTCAAGGAGACTTGTTAGGAGCCGATTGCAGTAATCTATGTATGAGTTTGTTCATAAAAGCATGGACTGGAATTAGGATGATGGCATTGGGAATAAAAAGAGGAAGGAATGAATGCAAAAGGAGTTTTCTCATATGTTTTCTGTGTAAAGGTTTTTTCTTATGCTTCTTATATTTCATTAAAGAAAAATCTAACTCTTTAGACTTTTGCTACTTACTTAAGTATATTTAAATAATACTTATTTTGTGACTTTTTCACCTTCTTTTTCTTGGAATACTCAATTTGGTCAGGTTGTAATCAGCTATTCCATGATTTCTTTTCTCTTAGAAATTTTCAACTAATACACTACTTTTGGTGGGAACCAAATAAAGAAAAAATATTCAACCCTTCATAGGCCTTGTCACATTCTTCCTTTTTATTTTGTAGGGGAGGAAATAATCCTTCCCAACTGATCTAGTTTTAGAGGGCACAGAAAAAGCATAAAAAAGTGTTAAGAAATTTTTCTTTTATCCCACAACAACATGTGAACAGGTTCTTACTCAAGAGGATTCTAGAGTCTTAGCCACTGGATGGAGGCAGCTGCCAGCACACAAGAAATATCTCATGATTGGCTAAGAGTCATTACTTTGTCTTGGCCAGGATATAAAAACAGAAGACCATGGAGCAGCAGAGGAGTCTGTGGCTTAGAAGTTGGGGAGACCCCATGATAGATGAAGGAGGAGACTTCTTTTCTTCCTTCCTTTCTCTTCTCCCATGTTATTTGGAGAGAGGAAACAGCTTCTAGGAGTGTGATCTCTTGTGATGGGGAAGAGTGCCTGCCATGAACTCAAGAGAACTGACCCTGGGAACCCAGCTAAGTGGCCTATCCAACAGAGATGCCACCCCTAAGACAGATGGATAATAATCTGGGGTCTAGTCCATGATAGATTTCAGGTGATCCATGAACTTGGATGAGAAAAAAAAATTACATTTTTTATTTTCACTGACCTATAACTAAGATTAAGCATTTGCTTTAATTATTTAAAAACATTCTTAGAAGGGGGTATATGAATTTCACAAAACTTAAAGAAGTTCATGATACAAAAAGGTTAAATACTTTTTCCCTAAGGGTAGCCCCAGGAGTGCTAAACCAACAGAGGAAGGACTTCTAGGCCTTGTAGGACTAGGAGTTGTGAGTTACCCATTGTCACATGTGTATTTGATATGTGTGCTTTACTACTCCTATACTCTTGGTTTGATCCCACTCTTTCCACTGTGTTTATCTTTGAGACAGTATACTCTAGGGTTTAGGGAGGGGGGTAGTGATATTCTACCAACTATTCTGACTATACCATCTTAGTAAATGCCTTTGCTTAAAACTAATTAAATCTACTGGATAATTATTAATGAGAGGCACACCAGTGGGAGTTTAGCAGCTGTAGTGGTAATAGTAGCCACCCATAGGATTACCCCTAGAACCTAAGGTAGCAGCCACTCTGTGGAGGACCCAAGTGATGAATGCAAATTTGAGTTGGGGGGCATATGAAAGTGGGGAAGTATGAAAGCAGGGGAGTTATATTTTATTGGAGCTTAATATGTATTTGATTATTCATCAGATATTCAATCTGCTTTTTTTTTCCCAAATGCTTTATTAACTTCTGGCTTACATCATTCATTTCCACCAGATTTTGAGTTACAAATTTTCTCCCCGTTTTTCCCCTACACACTGCCCCAAAATCGCAGTCCCACAGGATATACCCTCCTCCAATCTGCTCTCTCCCATATCTTCTCCCATATCCCGTCCAACTTTTCCAGTAGGCATGACGGATCTCTGTGCCCCAGTAGGGCATGATGGATCTCTGTGCCCCGGTCCCTATATAAATTATTTACACACACACACATATATATATACACACACACACACACACATTTGATTTTAAAACTTTGAATTCCAGATTCATTCCCTTCCTCCCTTGTCACCCACCCTTACTGGGAAGATAAGCAATTCAGTATAGGTTGTACATGTGTAGCAGATATATTGTAAAAGACTGCTATATTTCCCTCCCTCCTATCCCACCTCCCACTTGTTCTATTCTCTACTTTGATCCTGTCCCTTTTTCAAAAGTGGGTGCTTCCAACTTCCCTCCCCCCAGCCTTCTCTCCCTTCTATTTCCCCCCCCCCCATCCCCTTTCCCCCTACTCTCCTGTAGGGTGAGATACCTTATTTAGTGTGTATGTCATTCCCTCCCTAAGCCAAATTCAATAAGAATAAAGTTGACCCGTTCCCTTTTGCCTTCCTGTTCTTCCCCTCCATTGTAACCCTTTTCCCCTGCCTCTTCTATATGAGATAGTTTACCCCATTCTCTCTCCATCTCCTCTCATTATATTCCTCTCTCATCTCTTAATTTCACCTTTTAAGTATTATCCCTTCCTATTAAATTGATCCTGTGCCCTCTATCTATGTATACCTGTAAACATATATACACACATTCACATATATATTCATATGCCCATATACCCTCCTATATACACATATATGTGCACACACGCACACACACATTTCTATTCCCTTCAACTGTTCTCATACTGAGAAAAATTTCATAAGTTACAATTATCATTTTTTCCATTTGGAATGTGAATAGTTCAACTTTGATAAGTTCCTTATGATTTCTTTTCCCTGTTTACCTTCTCATGATTCTCTTGCTTCTTGTATCTGAATGTCAAATTTTCTATTCAACTCTAGTTTTTCATCAAGAATACTTGAAACCTCTATTCCACTGAATGACCATATTTTCCCCTGAAACATGATACTCAGTTTTGCTGGGTAGGTGATTCTTGGTTTTAATCCCAGCTCCTTTGACCTCTGGAATATCATATTCCAGGCCCTTCGATCCCTTAGTGTAGAAGCTGCCAGATCCTGCTCTATCCTGATTGTGTTTCCACAATATTGAAATTGTTTCTTCCTGGCTGCTTGTAATATTCTCTCCTTGATCTGGGAATTCTGGAACCTGGCTATAATATTCCTAGGAGTTTTCTTTTTGGGATCTTTTTCAGGAGGTGATTGGTGGGATTCTTTCAACCTCTATTTTGCCCTCTGGTTCTAAAACATCAGGGCAGTTTTCCTTGAGAATTTCTTGGAGGATGATTTCTAGGTTCTTTCTTTGATCATGGCTTTCAGGTAGTCCAATAATTTTTAAATTCTCTCTCCTGGATTTATTTTCTAGGTGAGTGGTTTTTCCAATGAGATATTTCACATTGCCTTCTATATTTTCATTTGTTTGGATCTGTTTAACAGCATCTTGATTTCTCATAAAGTCACTAGCTTCCATTTGCTCCAGTCTAATTCTGAAGGAATGATTCTTCTCAGTGAGCTTTTGAGATTCTTTTTCCATCTGGCAAATTTGGCTTTTTAAGGCATTCTTCTCCTCATTGCCTTTTTGAGCCTCTTTTGACATTTGAGTTAGTTTATTTTTTAAGGTGTTATTTTCCTCAGTCATGACTCTCCTTTCATAATTTTCTTACAGCTTTCACATTTTCTCCCCAATTTTTCCCCTACTTCTCTTATTTGCTTCTTAAGGTCCTCTATGGCCTGTAACCAGCTTGTATTTTTCTTTGAAGCTTTTGGTGCAGGAGTTCTGACTTCACTATCTTCCTCCTGTTCCATGCTTTGATCCTTTTTGTCCCCAAAATAGGAGTGCAAAGTTGGGTTGCTCTGTTTATTTTGCTTCCTTTGCCTGTTCATGTTGCCACTCAGTCACTTGAACCCTGGGCTTTTTGCCACAGTAGCACTCTGCCACCAGACAGGGGAGCTTCATCCCAAACATTGGGGTTTTCTCAGCTGCTGAAGGTATTATAGTTGGGTGCCCTCTTTGAAGCTTCCACATTCTCTGGCAAGTTGGTCACACACCCCAGGACCTCTACCCTAGACTGCAATCCAGATCCAAGCAGGTTATAGCAAAAGTGCTTACCCCTCAGACTGGTCGCTTGGTCCCCTTACACACTGCAGGACAGGAGCTGAAGCTGCCACATGGGGGTGGCTGCATGGCTCCAGCACCTTAGCAGCTTCTCACACCGAGGGAATAAAAGGAACTCCCAACTACTGGATCCCAAAGTCCACACTGCACTGACTTCTCACTTTGTCCTTGGCATCTATGTGTTGATAATTCTGGAAACCACCACAGCTGTTGGTCATATGAAGTCCCTCCAGCCAGTGGTTGGTCAGGCTCGCCCTGGCTCATGTGGGGCTGGGCTTGGCTCCCAGAGTGTTGTGCTGGCCAATTACTGCCAGCCTGCCAGGCTGTCCTCAGTGGGAGATTAGCTTCTCTGTGTCATTTTCTGGGTTCTGTAGCTCCAAAGTTTGTTCAGAGTCCCCTTTTACATGAATTGGGGGAGGTGGAAGCCACAGCCCCTTGGAAGTCCTGTTTCCATTCTACCATCTTGACTCCACCCCCTGCTTAAATAATTAAATGGGCCTCTTCTTCCTTTTCCTTTGATTGAACTGGTGTAGAGACCTAGTAGGGAGAGTTCTTAGTCAAAGGATATACACAGTCCTTCTGGGTCTTGTTTCAAATTGTTTTCCAGAATGATCGGACCAGTTAATAGCTCCACCAGAAGTATATCAGTGTTCCTGTTTTTTCAAAGCCCTTCCAATAATAGTCATTTCCCTTTTTTGCCATTTTTACTAGCCTTTTGGGTGTGAAGTGAAATAACCTTAGAATTTTTTTAAATTGCATTAAAAAAATTATTAGTTACTTAGAGCTTTTGAAATAATTATTTAATTTTAGTGTGCTTTTTAAGAAATTAGATTTCTTCTTTTGAGAACTACCTTTTCATATTCTTTGACTATTTATTGAATAATGGCTCTTATATTTTTGAATTAGTTCTCTGTATATCTTATATATCAGACCTTTATAAGAGAAATTTGTTACAATTCTTTTTTTCCTAGCTAACTGCTTCTATTCTAAATTTTAACTACATTAATTTTGTTTGTGCAAAAAACTTTACGATCATCCAAACATAATAAAATCACATCCAGGCTTTCTAATAATATTCCCTCTAAGACCCATGCATGATGATTGTGCCAAATAAGAATGTAAACAATTTAATTTTGTTTAGTCTTTTATGATTTTTTATTCATGCTTACCTTTTATGTTTCTCTTTGATCCTGAGTTTAAATGTCAAATTTTCTACTATGCTCTGGAATACTTGAAAAGTCCTGTATTTTATTAAAGGCCTATTACTTCCTCCCTCCCCCCAATAGAATTGTACTCAGTTTTGCTAGGTAGGTTATTCTTGGTTGTAACCCTAAATCCTTTGCCTTTTACGATATCCTATTCCAAGTTCTCTGCTCCTTTGTAGTGGTGGCTGCTAAATCTTTTGTGATCCTGACTGACTCTCTAGTACTTGAGTTCTTTCTTTCTGGCAGCTTGCAGTATTTATTTCTTGGCCCTGGATTTGGGCTCTTATCTTCCTGGGAATTTTCATTTTGGAGTTTCTTTTAGGAAGTGACTGATAAATTCTTTCACTTTCTACTTTGTCCTGTGGTTCTAAGATATCTGGATAGCTCTTTATAATTTCTTAAAATATGATGTCTGGGTTCTCCTTTTGTTTGTGACTTTTGTATATGGTTCAGTGATTCTTAAATTATCTCTCCTTGATCTATTTTCCAGGTCAATTGTTTTTTCTATAAGATCATTTACATTTTCTTCTATTTGTTTTTTTTTTTTGGAGGGCAATTGGGGTTAAGTAACTTGCCCAAGGTCACAGGGCTAGGTTTTTTGTTTGTGTGTGTTGTGTCTGAGGTCAGATCCGAACTCAGGTGCTTCTGACTCCAGGGCTGGTGCTCTACTCACTGCGCCACCTAGCCACCCCCATTTCCTTCTATTTCTAAAAAAGTTTTTTTTACTTTATCTTATTATTTCTTGATGTTTCATGGAGTCATTAGCCTCTATTTATCCAACTCTAATTTCTAAGGAATTACTTTCTTCAGGGAGTCCCTCTTTTTTTTTTAAAAACTAAGTTATTAATTTTCTTTTCATAACTGTTTTTTCAAAGCTCTCATTTCTTTTCCCATTATTTCCTTTGTCACCCTAATTTGGTTTTAAAAGTCTTTTCTTGTGTTCTTTTAAAAACCTGTTAGCTTTTTCTAGGAATTCTTATTGGGATTGTGTCCAATCTGCATTTTTTTTCTTGAAGTTTTGCTTGTAGATGTTTTCAAGTCACTTCTTTTGTGTTTGAGTGTTGAGCTTCCCTCTCACCAAAGTAGCTCTTTGTGGTTGAGGTTTTTGTTTGTTTGTTCATTCTCCTAGCCCACTTCTTGACTTTAGAATTTATGTTAGTGCTAGGCGCTGCAAGCTTTGGGTCGGGGGAGACACTAGAGAGGAATGTCTGGTTTGAACTTCTGTCCTCTTCTTTCTGTTGCTTTCACAGCTTCTGTGGACCTGCCAAGCTTCCAGTGCCTCCACAGTGTTGGGATCCAGGGGAGGTCTGTTCGTTGCCCTCTTGGTCTGTTGGCTTATGTGTGGCTGAGTTTCAGTTTACTACTGCTAGACTCAATTACTGTTAACCTGCTGGGAGGTTCTATTGTATTGGTTCAGAACAACTGAAGCAGTTGCTCCCCTTTGGTCTGGGTATCCTGGTCCTGGTTATTCCACTACAGGCAAATATTTGGGGTTTAAGGTTAGAACCAAGCTCCTTCTCTCCTCCTGGGTTCAGAGCTAATGGCTAAGTTTCTGGAAGTTGTTACTCGCTCATTATTCAGGTAGGCTCTAGACTTGTTCTCAGCTCCTCCTTTCTGCCTTGATTCTGTGAACAGAAGCTGGGTCATGTGTAAGAGAGCTAGCTGCTAGACCGCACCCACTGCTGCACCTTGTGCTAGTTCAGGTATCTCCTGCCATATCCTTCTAACCCAGTGGTTTCTGCTCTGATGCTGTGTCTTAATCCCCTTTCTGTTTTTGGATGCTAAAATGTGCCCTGCTTTTTGCCCTAGTGTCAATAGACCTTTGCCTCTCTGAGCTGCCTTGGACTGTAAAAATGACTCACTGTGACTTTTTCTTGGCTTTTTTTTTTTTTAATTAGAATTTGGTCTGGCTTTCTAGGTTGCTGTGGAGAAGGTATGCTGGGTGAGCTAGGCAAAAATGCTTCCCTTTCCCTCACCCATCCTGACTTTGCCTGCAAAGCTTTTAAATTTTATGTAACCAAAGTTACCCATTTTATCTCCAGAGACCATCTATCAGGAACATAGTTGTGATAGTTACCTTCCTTGCTTCTCTAATTTGTGATGTCATCTTTTATATCTAAGTTATGAATCCATTTGGAACTTATATTGGTATTTGGTGTGAGATACGGACTTAAATCCAATTTCTATCAGTTTGCTTTCTAGTTTTCCTAGCAGTTTTTGTCAAATAGTGAATACTTTCTTATTTAAACCAACAAAAAACTATACTAATTGTGTTCAGTTGCTTCTGGATTTTGTGTACATGATCTGGCCTGCTGATGAGGTGGTTTTTGTTTGTTTGTTTTTTAGTTGTTTTTTTTTTTTAAAGCAATTGGGGTTAAGTAACTTGCTCAAGGTTACACGGCTAGTCATTATTTGTGTGTGGGTGCTCATTTTCTGAGGCCGGATTTGATCTCTCATCCCAACTCCGAGGCCGGCGCTCTTACTCACTGCGCCACCTAGCCGCCCCTGTTTTTTAGTTTTTAACTAATACAAGTCACTGGTCTTGGAGTCAGAACAACCTAAGTTCAAATCTGGCCTCAGACATTTTTAGTAACTGTGACCCTGGACAAGTCATTTTGTATCTCACAGCCTCAGTTTCATCATTGGTAAAAGGAGGGGTTTGGATTTCATGACCTCAGAAGTTGCTTCTAAGACTTACTTTTCAGATCCTAGTAGATATGGTACTGGTAGGCCTCCTTTCCCCCCCCCCCCCTTTTTTTTTTTTTTAAAGCAATTGGGGTTAAGTAACTTGCTCAAGGTTACACGGCTAGTCATTATTTATGTGTGGGTGCTCATTTTTTGAGGCCGGATTTGATCTCGGGTCATCCCAACTCCGAGGCCGGCGCTCTTACTCACTGCGCCACCTAGCCGCCCCTTTTAGGGCAATTGGGGTTAAGTAACTTGCCCAAGGTTACACGGCTAGGTTTTTGTTTGTGCGGATGAAGTGCCGGAGGCCGGCTCCGAACTCAGGTCCTTCTGATTCCAGGGCCGACTCTCTATTCACTGCGCCACCTAGCCGCCCCCTTTTTCCCCCTTTTAAAAATTTTCATTATTTCCTTTGAGATTTCTTTCTGCGGATGATTCTTTTTCTGACTCCATAAAGTAATCTTTAGGTAGTTTGGCTTCTATGGCATGAAATCGGTAAATTAATTTCAGTAGCAATGATATTTTTTTTTATTATATTAGCATGATCTAACCATGAGTATTTAATTCCTCTCTACTTAAGACTTCCTTTATTTTGTAAAGAGTATTTTATAGTTATATTCCTATAATTTATAGGTTTGTTTTGTAAGTGGGCTCCCAAATATTTTATATAATTTTCAGTTATTTTGTGTGTAATTTCTTTGTATGTAATCTCTTCTGGTTGAGTTTTCTTTCTACTATTCATTAGAGTGTTAATTACTTGGGGGAAAAGTAAGATGATTAAATTTATTGACCTATACAATAAACCTAAAGCACTTTACATCCTAAAAATTTTTTAATCTTTGATATGTCCTCATTTTTTCCAGTAATCTGTTTTATACAATTTGTCTTTGAGTTCACATTTTACCATTTGTTCTTTAATACTTCAGCATGAAAGTGAAACTGTATTCACTCTGGATACTTTTGATGAAGTCTATTTTCTCCAAGTCTAACCTTGATTTTTGCCTATAGATTTTTAATGGAATTTAGATTAGGTGGGTTCCCAGACCAATGAAGCATATTCATCTCCTTTTTTTTGGATTAAATTGCTTCCTCTTTTGCAACATGTTGCATGGTCATGTGATAGTATTCCATTTCTATATGGAATTTCCATAATTCTGGAACAGTTCTGTTTTTTAGAATATCAGTATATTCATCAAAGTTCATCATTCCCTCAATGGGGACAAGACTTTCCAATTCATTGGAATTAAATATCCCCCAAACTATGCCTCTCTGTAGTGAATCAATAAGTACATCTCATGGTCTCTGCTTGTTTCACAAGAGTTTGTCATTTCTTCCTATTGTTTTTCATTTTTAACAACACTCTCCTTTGCACTTTGCCAGGATTGATCCTGTTTCATTGTGGTTTCAAATGATCCTTGAAACCCTTAACTGCTCCACATTCACAGCTGCTACATTATCTCTTACAGTTAGTTACTGAAGTTTGCTCTTAAAGAGCTTCAGCTTTTTCATGTTTCCTTGGAATAATTTATTCTTAAAAACCAGCAAATTTAAAACACCACAGAAGAGTATATGAAAGAGAAAATGAGTTTGTATATCATGAAATCCAGAAGTCCCTTGACAGACAAATAATCAAATTATGGGGAAACCAGCTCAATCCAGGTTCATCTGCTCAAATCAGATATTCTGGGACAGCCTAGAGTCAGTAAAAGAACACAAACAGCTGTTACTGTCACAAAATGAAACCATATCAAAATTATTGCTTATCCCATGTGATTCACATACCACTGTACAGAAAGACTAATGATTTTTGTGAGTTTGTTTCATATCTTGCTACTTTACCAAAGTTATTAAATTGGTTCAATTGGTTTTTAGTTTATCTTTATAGTTTTCTAGGTAAACTATCATATATGCAAAAATAATAATATTGTTTATTTTTGCCTATCTTCAATTTATTTTTCTTATTGCTATAGTAAGCATTTTTAGAAATATGTCAAACAATAATGGTGTTATCCTTGATATGAATGGAAAAGACATTAGTATTTTTCCATATCAGATATTACCTATTTTTGATTTTAGATAGATAGTATTTACATACTAAGAGAGGTTTAGTTCTTCCTATGCTCTTTTTCTTTCTTCGTCTTTTTTTTTTTTTTGCCTTTTTGGATGGGGGAAGGCAGGGCAATTGGCATTAAGTGACTTGCCCAAGGTCACACGCTAGTAAGTGTTAAGTGTCTTAGGCGGGATTTGAAGTCAGGTCCTCCTGACTCCAGGGCTGGTGCTCTATTCACTGTACCACCTAGCTGCCCCCCTTCTTATGTTCTTTAATATTGCTAACATAAAAGGGCAATTTATCAAAAGCCTTTTATGCATCTACTATTATGATGTACTAACATTATTTTAAAATCACTTTTGCTATTCTTATTATCTGTTATATTTAGTTTTCCTAACATTGAACCAACTGCATTTCTGAAATAAATAGAATGTAGTTAAATATATTATGGTGATCTCTGTGCTAATTGTTTTCATCAATATTCATTAGAGATATTGGTCTGTGATTTTATTTCTTTGCCTTATTTTTTTTTTTTTAGATATCAGTACCATATTTATCTCATAGGAAGAGTTTGATAGAACCCCTTTCTTTCCCTATTTTTGCAAATGATTTTATGTTATACTAGAATTAGTTTTTCCCTTAATGTTTAATAGAATTCACTTGTAAATCCATCTAGTTCTGCTTCACACACACACCCCCACCCTTTTTTGGGCTGTCCAATTTCTCTTTTTGAGATTGAGTTATTTAAATTCTTTACTTCTTCTTTTGTTACTCTGGGTATTTTATATTTTTTGTAAACAGCCATTTCATTGTTTCAGTTTTATATAGACTGTCAGTATTTCTTTTTTGTTGTGCATTCTCCTGTTTCATTTTTGATGTCATATTTTAAACTTTTTTATCATATTGTCTAATGGTTTGTAAATATTTATCATATTTGTTTTCAATTTTGTCTGTCTCTGATTTTTTCCTCAGTTTTATATTTTTTACTTCAAATTGGGTTGGTTTCTTGCTTTTCTATCTTTTTTAGTTGCATGTCCAGTTTATTGATTTGTACTTTAATTTATTGAAGAAAGTGTTGAGAAAGATATAAATTTCTCCTTAGACTACATACCACATACCAAAAATTTTGGTATGTTGTCTCATTGTAATTTTCTTTGGTGAAATTGTTTTCTTTGATTTGTTCTTTGACACTAGTTCTTTAGTATTATTTAGTCATTTTTTAAACTTTGAAACCAGTCTCACAGACCCATTATTGATTATAATTTTTGTTGTTCTTTGGTTAATAATGAATTTGTTTAATATTTTGTCTTTCTGCCTTTGTTTATGAGGTTTTTTTTTTTGCTTTGTACATGGTCAGTTTTTTTTAATAGCTGCTATGTATTTAACTAATATGTTTAATTCTTTTAATTCCCATTTAGTAACCAGAAATATATAACTTTTATAAAGTTCTTTTTAGAGCCTTGACTTTTCTCTCACTTCTCTTTTTATTAGATTTATCTAGGACTGAAAGAAGCACATTGGAATCCCCCACTATTATAATTTTGTCATAAAAATTTTCCCATAATTCATTTCTTTGACTTTTAGTGCATATACATTAAGTACTGATATTAATTCATTCTTTTTATGCTTTTAAGCATAACATAATTTTCCTGTTTAGTCTTTTAACCCTATTTTTTCTGTTACTTTGTCTAAGATCACAATAACTATATATTTTTTTCCTTTGAGGTTGTTTAAAGCATAATAAATTTTGCTCAATCCCTTTATTTTAATGAAGTGTGAAACTTTTTCTTTTAAGTTTGTTTCTTGTTGACAGTATATTGTTGGATTTTTCTTTCTGATTAATTTACTATATGCTCTCTGTTTTGTGACTGAGTATATTCTATTCACACTCATGCTTATGGTTATTGTGTATTTCTCTCTTATCCTCTAAAACTTTTTCCTCTCATTTTTTTCTGTTCTTCCTCCCTTCTACCCCTTCCACCCTTTTGTATATATAGAGAAAGAATCTGGTCAAGATTAGTAACCTATAATTGAAGTGTTTTGTTCCTATTCCTTTAACCAGTTTTTCTTCACCAGAGCTAGACTCTGATCTCTAGTTTTTATGCTGTTTCTCTCTTTTTAATCCTCCTTTTATGTTCTCCCCTCCAAAATTTCCATATATTATAAAAAGGCCAGAAAATGGTAACTGCAAATGAAATTGTCAATCTACTATACTACTATAGCTATTATTTTTATTAATGTTATCCCTTACATTTTATTATATTTATTACATTTATATTGTATCAACATTGCCTTGCTTATCTGTATCTCCATCTGAACTTCCTTTGGAATATTTTCAAAAAATACTTTATTGATGTTCTTTTCATTTTGACATTTTTATCAGTACCTTTCCTTGATTCCACATACCCTTTACACCTCTCCCCTTTCTTCAAATAAAAGCTTCCCTTATAACAACACCATAATCAAGCAAAACAAACTTCTGTTGTAATGATCACATCAGAAAATGTATGTCTCATTTTGTATCACCCCCATGATGTAGTAGACATGTTTCATTATCAGCCTTTTAGATGATTGGTCATTGTTTTGCTGAATTCTGACGTTTTTAAGTTGTTTACCTTTATGATGTTGTGGTGAATATTTAGATCACCAATGGGTATATATATACCCATAGCAGTTGCTATGAATTTGCAGACATGTTTCCAGGATGGAATTGCAAAATATAACAAACTCTCTTTCTTAAAGATGAAACCAAGACATTTATTCAGATACCAGAAGGCCAACTCCACCATGGTAACAAAGAAGTTTATACATATCACCAGTGAAGGGAGAACACCATCCCCTAGCTTTCCCTCTGTTGGGCCTACAAACAACCTCCCCTAGGCAAAATTTCTCCCTCTCTCACTCCTGCTAGCTGTTCTGTCTCAGGTCTTTCCCAATTCTGCCTCATTCTCCTCAGCTCTGCCCCACTCTCTTTCCCTGCTCTACCCTTACAGCTCCACCTGTTCAGTAAGCTCCTCCCACCATGGGCTCCATGTGACTCAAGCTTTGGACTGGGCCAAAGCTCAAAGCAGGTCACGTGGGCCTGTTAAGGGGCAGGGAAGATCTTCAAATTCCCTTAACATTATAATTTATAAATAATTTTCCTGCTTCCACTCACCTTATTTGGTGTTATTTCCTTCAGATGTTCCCAGGTTTCTCTGAATTTGTCACTTTTATAATTTGTAATAGCACAATAATATTTCATTATATTAATATACTATAATTTGCCAAGCCATTGCACTATTGATGGGCACCTACTTTTTAAAGTTTTTTATTACAATGAAAAAGTTGTTCTATAAATATTTGTATATAAATAAGTCATTTTTCTCACTTAATCTCTTATGTACATATGCCTAATTGTGGTGTCACTGGATACATTTTCAGGAATAGTTCTAAATTGCTTTCCAGAATGGTTGGACTAGTCCACCTCCACCAACGGTATATCAGTGAGCCTGTCCTTCATAGAACTTCCAATAATTGTAATTTTTCTTTTTTTGTCATCTTTGCCAATCAGATAGATGTATCAGAGATAAGAAAGTTTTTACTTTCTATAGTGCTTTCCATCATATCTTGTCTCTGTAGTTCTTTATAACCTATGAATATTACATATATATATGCACATATGTATATATACATATACAACACACATATTTACATGTATGTATGTGTGTGTGTAAAATTTTGCTAAGATTAAGTGTATTCTTTCCTTGCTCTTAGGAATGTAAATAAATTAATGTTGTTTATATGGAATATATATGCATATACATACTTATATTGAGCTATCTTTTATTCCCTTGTTAGGATCTTTTCATTGAGTTATCAGGCATTTGTTAAGCTTCCATCATGTGCCAGGTACTGTGCTAAGCCCTGAGGATACAAAGAAAGACAAAAGTTAGTCCCTGCTCTCAGACTAATAGTATATTAGAAGTTTATTTCCTCCTTGCCCTCTTCCCCTTAAATCTAGGTTACACATAACTTATCATGTGCTATGTGTAGTTCCAGAGGGGGGAAAAAACTTTAAATACCTCTATGTATTCTTCACTTAAGACCACAAACCATGGCTGTTTTCCCAGCAGATGCCATATAATTGGCATATGGACTGTCCTTGTCCCTTCCTTTTTAATTTTGCCTCTAAGACCAGTCTAACCATTTTTGCTAACCCTGTTCATTCTGTTCATTCTAGTCATTATTGCTTAGCAGTTCTCACCTAAATCTCATTCTTTGCCCAATAACCCCATAGAAAGGTATCCATGTAGGCCCAGATGTATGGGACCATAGTTATGGGGCTCCATAGTATTGGTATTATAAGACCTTCCATATTAGCCAAACTTAAGTAATTCAGGGAATGTTTCACTTCCATTTTCTCATCCTTGTCAATCAATTGCTAGCTCAAAGATTCCCAAAGTGTAGATCTGTAAGCATGGAAGCATAGGTACTCGAGAACACCCTTTGAACCTACCCTCTGATAAAAGGAGGGAACATCTTTAACACATGTCAGAGATGCGCCTTTTCCTATACAAAACGGGAAGGTAGGAAACCATTTTTGGATGTATCATATAACCATCCCAGTCTAGATGAAGTCCCAAAGTCAACAAGCTTTTATTAAGCACCTATCATATACCAGTAACTGTGTTGAGCACTGAGGTTATAAAGAAAAGCAAAAGCATGGTCTCCATCCTCAAGTAGCTCACGTTCTAAAGGAAAAGAAAACATGCCAATGGCTATGCACATACATACAGTGTAAGTGACTCATATTCTCAAAGGGAAGTTACTAGCATGAGAGGCAAGAGAGGATTTGAGCTGAATCTTGAAGGAAGCTAGGAGTCAGAGGAGAAGAAGGAGAACATTCCAGGCCTGAGGCAGTCCGTGAAGAGACACAGGGTCAAGATATGTAGTTTTGTGTGTGAGAAACAGTGAGAAGACTGGCATAAGGGAGTAAAGAATGAGAAGATGAAAAGCAGGAAGGGGCCAAGTATAGTGCCAGTGCAGTATTTACAGCACCCACGATCACGATAAAGACTGTGACCATATGACATTATACCACAAAATATACCAAACTCTCCAGATAGAGGATAGAACTGAAGCATTTAGACACCAGAAAACCGAATCCCAAAACCAGTAAGCTGATTCCATCACACTACCAAAGATATTCAGAAGCCATAACACTGAGAGCCTTCCCGCAAACAAATACAAGATCATTATCTACTCACAAGCCTATCTGACTTCTTGCCTGAGCATCCTCTCTTCCATACCATCTTGCTAGCTCTGACCAGCTTCCTGTGGGCTCTCCTTGCCTTCAGCAAATTCCTCCCACCACAGGCTCCATGTGACTACATTTAGCCTATTAGGGGCAGAGCAGGGAAGCTTCCTGTGGGCTCTGCTCCACCCTTTAGCAAATTCCCTCCATCACAGGCTCCATGTGATTACATTCAGTCTATTAGTGGGCATAGTTTACTTTCAAATGAGGGGAGGTCTTCAAACTCTTCCCTATGTCTATTAAGGGTCAGGGAAGATCTTCAGATTCCCATTCTTATTACACCGAGTTGTGAAAGGCTTTAAATGCAAAGACCTGAGTTTAAATCCAGCCTCAGACACTTATTAGCTATGTGTCTCGGGGCAAGTCACTTAACCCTGTTTGCCTCAGTTTCCTCATCTGTAAAATGATTTGGAGAAGAAAATGGCAAACCACTCCAGGATCTTTGTCAAGAAAACTCCAGATTGAATCACAAAGAGTCAGACGTGACTGAAATGGCTGATATTTTATCCTAGAGGCAGCAGGGAATCACTGCAGTGGTTTATTGAATAGTGAGGAACATGGTTATTCCTGTGCTTTATCACTTCAGCAGGTGAGTGTAGAATGAATTGGAGTAGGGAGATATTTGAGGTGGGGAGACCATTAGAAGTCTATTGCAGTAGGCTAGGTGAGAGGTGATGAGGGCCTCTGCTAGGGTGGTGGCTGTGAGAGTGGGGAGAAGTACAGAGATTGTGGAGGTAAAAACAACATTTTCCAACAGGTTGGGTGTGTGCAGTAAATGCCAGGGGGACATTAAGGATGACACCAAGGTTTCTAGCTTGAATGACTGGGAGGAGAATGGATCCCTTGACAGTACCAGGAAGGTTGGAAGGAGAGGAGGGTTTCAGGGAGGGGTACTGTTTTGGATCTATTAACTTTGAGTTTGGGAGGGAAATTCAACTGGAGATTATCTCCTTTCTGAACACCAGCCTAGCTAAGAACAAAGAGTCAGCTTACTAGTAAGTAGGTTTGTTATCTGATGATGAATTCTTTGGCTTTGGCAACCCCTGAATCAAAGAAATAAACACATTAGCTCTTAATTCTTTATGGCCCCTTTCTTCTGCTTCGGTAGTGGCAGTGGCAGAATTGTGGACAAATCTAGAAGCAGCAGATGTTACTTTTTAGACCATCTGCAGTCATTAGCATTTCATGGGGTATTTGCTCACCTTGCACTGCAGTGTGCATCATAAGCATTTAAAAAATGTCATCGATAGCTTTTGTTTTTAGATTACTTTAAATGCCCAGTATGTCCTTCCCCAGTTGAGGGGATCCAGGGCTCCTGAGAGGATGGTTGAAGCCAGGGAGCTGACCCCACAAACCCTCCCTAGCCTCTTCCTCCCTAGCAATGCATGCCCACAATGACAGACACAAGTTGAGGTGTTAAGGGTGTCAGAGGCAGGAATAGTTCTCCTCTCCCTAGACCAGGTACATTGTTAAATAAAGAATGAGGTGCTGTCCCCTTTCTCGGCTCAGGTCGTGTGCATCAGGCCCATCTGAAAGGGTCTGGTGTGTGCACAGTTAGATTTGCCACTGCTGGGTGGGTCTGCATCAGCCAGAAATCAGCTCCCACCCACACTGCCCCTGTCCTGTTTGGAGTCCAAATTTACTGCACTTTTGTTCCAAAGTAAATACTGAAGTTAAAAAAAACGACAAAAAAACCTCATCCAGTTAACCTGTTTTAAAATAGGAAAAGCCAAGACTAGAACTTTATTTATTTGAATGGATTTCTGTGCTTCCTGGCTTGAGATAGCACGCCTTTTTACATACATAGCAATTCTTGGTATCAGTGTTTAGGCTGTATGTGCCTAGTTTGAAGAAATATTTTCCATTTAAAAAATCATTTCATATTTCTGTATGTAAAAGAATGTGTTGTGTGTGACTGTGGGATAAGACAAATGGTCTGTGAAGCCTTGGAATAGAAGGTAGAGGGTAGAAAGTAGAAGAAGATTTTAAAAAATAATCAAAACTTGATATGTCAAAAAAGTACTTTGTGTTTCTTTCTTTTTTCTTTTTTGCTACCACCAGAAGTGCTGCAGTGAATATTTTGGTGCATATGTGTCTTTTATTTGTTTGTTCTTAATGCCCTTGCCTAGCAATGTGATCAAAGGGTAGAGATATTTCAGTTACTTTTCTTTGTATGATTCCAAATGGCTTTCCAGAATGATTGGACCAATTCATAGCCCCACCGACAGGGTATTTATGTGCTTATTTTTCTGTAGCTCTTCCAAAATGCTTTCCTTCTTTTGGTATCTTTGCCACTTTGCTTGGTGTGAGGTGTTTTGATTTAAATTTCAATTTAGAGCAATTTTTACATATAGTTGTAAAAGTTGCAATTCTTTCTTTTGAGGGCTTTTCATATTTTTTGACTGTCCAGTAGGGAATGCCTTTTGATATAATATGTTTATTAGTTCCTTATTATGTTTGATATCACATCCTTATCAGGGGTATTATATTTATTTTGAAGATTTCTTCCCAGTTGATATTTTCCTTTCTTAGTTTAGCTGCATGTGTTTTGTTTGGGCAAAATCTTTTTCAATTTCATGTCATCAAAATTATTTATCTTTTTGTTGACTACCTCAGTCCTTGTTTGATTGAGAACTCACTTCCAAGCTGTAGTTTTGAAAGGTGCCTTTTTAAAATGTGATCTTTAATATTCAGCTCATGTATCCATTTTAAGGGTTTTTTCTTGTAGTATACGGTATAAGATTTTCTAAATTTAATTTCTGTCAAATTGTTTTCTGCTTTCTCAGAAGCTTGTCTAGTATGGAGTCCCTCTGACCCCCCCCCCCCCAACCGTTAATTGGTGATTATGATGCAAATGTAGGGATAGGGGAAGACTGAAAAAAATATGTTGGAAAACATTTTTAGGAAAAGGAAATCAGAGAGACTTGGATTGGCAGACTAGTAGGAGAGTTAAGAATGGTTTTTACATTTTAAACTAAGGTTTTATTATATTTTAAATTGTAAAAAAAAAACATTCTTAGCTTGTGGAATAGGACACAAACAGGTTGCAGACCATAGTGTTATGACTTCTAGTCTAGACTATGTAGAAATCTTGTGCCTGTATATCATGAATTCTTCAGAAAGAGAGTTGAGAGGCACTGGGCATTGTAAGCACCAAATAACTTAATTAAAAATGTAAATGGTTGTATTTTATTTGAACAGATGGGAAACAACTAGTTACCATGAGTCATTTTGAGTCAGCTGTCCACGTGCATTTGGACTGCTGGCTTGTTAAGGCAAAGAAAAAAGTCAATATCAAAGCAAGAAAAAATGAAAATGATGTGCAATGGAGACAGTTCCCTTCTGATTTATTTTAAAAGTTGTTAATTCTGAAATATAGAAAATAGATTTTAAAAGGAAATATCAACACAAACCATTTTTAAACTTCTAATTAAATAATTAATTTTGGTTGATAAACATTCTCTCCCTCCCACCTCTTTCTGCTCATAAAAAAGAAGAAAAACAAAAACAAAACCCTAGTGACAAATATTCATAATCAAGAAAAACAAATTTCCTTATCCACCTGTCCAGAGATGTTTTGTGTCATTCTGTATCTTGAGTCCCATTACCTCTCTGTAAGGAGGTGGGTAATATGCTTCATTGTTGGACTTTGGGAATCATGCAGTTCTTGCATATTGATCACAGGTCTATCATTTTTCTTCTCCTTCCTTCCTTCCTTCCTTCCTTCCTTCCTTCCTTCCTTCCTTCCTTCCTTCCTTCCTTCCTTCCTTCCTTCCTTTTGCTTTTTGGAGGGGGGAAGGCAGGGTAAGTGACTTGCCCAAGGTCACACAGCTAATAAGTGTTAAGTGTCTGAGGCCGGATTTGTACTCAGGTCCTCCTCACTCCAGGGCCGATGCCACTGTGCCACCTGGCCGCCCCATGGTCTTTAATTTTTCAAAGTTGTTTTTCTATTGTGTATGTTGTTGTTATTGTGTATGTTGTTCTTCTTATTTCATTCTTCATCAGTTTATAAAATCCTCCCAGGTTTTCAGAAATTGTCCCTTTTATTATTTCTTACAGTGCAATAATATTCAATTACATTCATATGCCATTCTTTGTTAAGCTACTTCCTTAGTTGATGGCTGTCCATTTCTAGTTCTCTGGCACTGCAAATAGAATTGCTATCATTTTTTTTTTCAAAATATGTCTCTTCCTTCTTTCTTTGATTTCTATGGAATATAAACTTAGTAATGGTATTCAAAGTATACAGTTTAGTGACTTTTGGGGTCTTGTCCCAAATTGCTTTTCAAAATGACTAGACCAATTCATAACTTCACTAACAGTGCATTAACGTCCCTGTTTTCCTTCAATACTTCCAACATTTATCATATTTGAGTAGATCTTTCCTAAGGAAATTTAACTAATATTGGTCACCACAAGGACACCAAAAGAGCCTAGAAACCTCCTCAGCTAGGAGGTTTTCATTTACATTACATTTCATCTACTTGACATGTAGAGGGAGATGGAAGCCAAAACCAATACCCGGTTTAGAGTAGAAACTTGTCAGAAAATTCTTACAGCAGAGAATGAATGGTGGAAGGTCATAAGTCATATCTCCTTATAAAACAATGAGCAACAATGGAGGAAAAATTAAGTTGGCAGAAAATTTACTAAGAGATCTAAATAAGCAATATTATCCGAAAGCATTTTAAGCTTGAAATTATAAGGGGCATGATAAGCGTAAAGATGTTTTTATAATACCTTTCTTTCTCCATCAGTTATGATACCATCACTACATTTGAACTCGATGCCACAATCACTGGAATGCTACATGAGAAAATAGAAATGAGATGAGAAGAGATTTTCTAGGCCAAGTTTACATAAATCTGTGTTGGAGGTAGCAAATGTTGAGGGATTGATTTTCAAAGGATCAGTTTCCAAGATTTCAGCAAGAAGGGAAAAATTATCTAGTCTTTTTTTCCTCTGGAAAAAACATGACTGAGAAAATATTAATAACCATCAACCTACATGTCCACTTTAAAATCTCTACAAAATTTTTGATAATTACCTACACATGTATTGAAGCCATGTTTGATGAAAGCATGAGAAAGGAACAGATAGGCTTTTGAATTGCATTCAATAGCTTCCTGCATCTTTACAGTTATATAAGTTACTGAAAGGTGTAGAGAATATAAAATCACATCGTGGTTACCATTTCTTGACTATAAAACATTTATTTTATTTGAAATAGTAAAACACTTCCATAAAGGTTCTGCAAGAAGCCTGCCAGAGAATTTTGGGCAGCCCATGAAAAATGTAAGGTTGCCACTGTGTGCGCTCTCCTGTTTGTCACATGTCCCATGGCAGCCAACCACCACCAGTTTGTCTCTAGTCTAACCTATCTGTGGCCCAAAGAAGTTTAGCCTATTTTAATTTAGCCCCTACCTACTGCCAAGTTGTGCAGGTCTATCCTAGAATGTTACAGACTGTTGCAAACTCCAGAGAATTTGGTATAATTATCTATAGCGCAAAAACCAAGGGTATAACTAGTGTATACATACATACATACATATATATATGTATATAAAACAGTTCTGTAATAACTGTTCTTTAAATTGTGATGTCCAGTTGGATGGAAAGCTGAGTTTGAATGCTTGACAGTTTAGTTCAGATGCCTGGAGAGTGGAACCCTGGACTCGGAGTCAGGAAAACTGACGTTCTTGAATTCACCATTTATTAATCGTGTGACTGTAGATAAATTGTGTCACCCTCTGAGTATAAGTTTCTTCTTCTGTTAAATGAGAATAATAATAGTCCATATTCCTTTACCTCATAGGGCTATTGGAAAGTGTTTTGTAAACCTTTTAAGTCTTATGTAAATTTGACTTCTTATTATTGCTGCTGATAATTATATAGAATATCTAGGAAAACCAGTTTCCTATATAGAATTTTGTTTGACTGAACAAAATCTCCTTCTTTGCCGACTTTAATATTGAAGACACTGAATTGTAAAGAAATTATGTAACAGTAATCTACTTCATTGTTTCTTAACCCCTCCCTGCTTACCTTTTGGGCATAACTGGATTTTGAAGAACTGAAGTTAGATATTGGAGTGTTTTCATACTTTTTTTTTTGGTGAAAAATACAGGCAAAGGTGATTGATTACTATTTAATGATTATGCTGGTGTAGATATTTTAGGTGTAAGTTTTTGCTAATAGCTTTGCCTTCCTTATCACTAATCCAGAACTAATCAGGAGAAGCAACATGAGCGCAGGACAGGAAGGGAGGCAGGAGCCATGTGCTAGCTTTGTCACTAATGTGACATTTGGGGCTATTTATTTTCCTTTTTTGGGTCTGACTTTTTTCCTCTTTGAATATAAAATAAAGATAACGATACTGTTTCAAGTGATGGTGAATGTGAGAGTATTTTCAAAGAGCATTAGGTGCCTTAGAGCAGAGGTATCAAAGCCACTGCCCACAAAACTCCAAATGCAGCTCAAACCAAATTAAAATGTAATAGGGAAATTTTTAATGGTATAAATAGAATATAATCCAACATAGGTAATTATGATTTGTGGCATTTTAACTTAATATGCCCCATCAATCAGCCAGTCAGTAAACATTTATTAAGTGCCTTTTACATGCCAGGCACTGTGCTAGACACATATGATAAAAGAGAAAGTCTCTGTCCTCAAGGAACTACGGTCTAATGGGGAAGACAGCACACAAAAGGAATCTGTAAGGGGCTGGTGAGGTCACCTGACCCAGGGATCATGGTAGAGAAGTCAGAAGTGTCCCAGAGTAAGTGGAATCAGGTGAGAAAGGGGATGCCCTGAGTTGGTCACCCTCCTCAAATGGAGGTTTGGAGTTCATGGTGCTAGCCTCCAATCAGAGGGAAGAGGATAGTGATGAAGTGGAGTTTCAGGGTTGTTAGGATTCGGACATCACAGACTCAGTGCCTATGGAGTAGACATTCCATAAATGTTTGTGTATATTTTCTTTTCTGAGAAGAATTGAAAAGATTCCTTGATCTCCTCCTTTCTCTGAATAGCTTTAGCATTAGAATCTGCAAAGCAGCTTACTGCTTAATAAATTTTATCTGATACTATTTAGGCAGGTAGATAGACATACATACATATACAATATACATGTACACGTGTGTGTGTGTGTGTGTGTGTGTGTGTGTATACAGAGAGAGAGAGAGAGCGAATATTTATAAAGCACTTACTATGCGCCAGGCACTGTGCCTAGCACTGGGGAAACATGTTCAAATAAGCAAAGCCATGCCTGCTCTTAAGGAGCTTGCATTCTAATGCATGAAGACAACCCTGGAAGGGAAGCTACAATATACTCGTATAGAAAGGAGGACTAATGGATAGGACTTGCTATTTCTCATAATTAGGGTACATGAGAAGAAGAGTATACAAACATGGAGAAAGGGTTGGGGGACTGAACAGATGAACCTCATTCTTACCGAACCAGACCCATGCACCCACAGTTTGGTGTAGAAATACATCAAACTCAGCAGAGAAACAAATGGGGAGAGGATGGGGGACAGTGAAGAGGAGGGGATTAAAAGGAAAAAGTAGGAAGGAGAAAAGAATTGGAATCTAAGGGGAAGGTCTGTCATTTGGAGAACAGAACAAATTGTTGTATGAGTGTAGGAGATGAACATTGCATTGTAAGAAATGATGAAAGAGACAGTGTCAGAAAATCCTGCATGGTACAAACAGATGCGGAGTGAAGTTAATAGGACAAGGAGAAAAATTTATATGACAGCAGGATTGTAAAGAAAACATTCTGAAAGTCTTCAGAAGTCTGATAAATAAGGCAATCACTAATTCCCATCTCTAGGGGACATATGATGAAGCATGGTATTACCTCCAACAAAGAGGTGATGAATATAAGGTTCAGGAAAAAAAAAATTTTTTTTGACATGGCCACTGTATGGAATTGTTTTGCTTGATCATGTTAATTTGTTACAAGGATTTTTTTTTCCTGCCTTTAAATGGAGGGGGGAGTGGATTAGAAGGAGAGAAGAAATAGCTATTAATAACTTATGCCTCAAAAAAGAGAATCATTGAAACATTTTTTTAAATGCACAGAAGACAAGAGAAGAAAGTTCAAAAGGAATCACAGATAAACAAGATAACTTTGTGAATAAAGTGTGGAATTTAATATAAACTTTTCTAAAAAGTAAGCAATGTAAAATGGAGAATCATGTTTTTATATACAGCCTTCTTTTACATTCTGTCTACATGGACATTTTGTTGAAAATAATAAAAATTAAAAAATAATAAAAATATTTTAACAACCTAATAATTTCATTCACATTCACCATGACACGAAGATAACTGTGGGTCTTTGAATACTATACTAGTAGAATGCAATATCTGTCAGCTTCTGCCCAGTGGGAAAGGTCTCAAGTAGAGTTGTGTTTTCTACTCTACTAGACTAAAATGATGGGTTTCATATCTGTTGTCCATGGACCAGCATTGCTAATCTATTCAGAGAGATTTATCACTCAGTGAGTGACCATCAAATGATGGAATGTTTTTGACTACAGAACTCTTGAAAACCACCAGGTTTCAGGCTTTCAGTCAGGAGGACCTGTACTGATAAAATCATGATTCCTTGAAATATGAAAATAATTTATAATTCGTGTTGACTATATAGATAACTAGGGTCTATGTATACTGCCAAACATGGTATCTTAGAGGTCCAGAATTGTGGATGTATGTTTGAAGGTTAAGATTCATACTCACAAAGCTTTTTGCACATGATGGTCCTACCACTAGGCTGATGAGTTTACCTATACATATATTCTGTGTGGAAGGTCCTAGTAATTTTTGGAGCAGGGGTCAGCAGCCTCTTTTAAAAACTGATACACTTTAGTTTCTATTAGATAAATGGTCAAAAGATATGAAGGAACAGTTCTCAAAGGAATAATTTCAAACTATTAGTAATCTTATAAAAGTGTGATCCAAATCACTAATAATAAAAGAAATACAATAAAAACAACATTGAAGTTATCTTTCATACCCAGCAAATTGGCAAAGATAACAGCACATGGAAACAATCAAGGATGGGAATGGTGGTAGAAAGACAGACACACTGAAACTCTATTGATGGATCTGGGAATTGGTCTGGAAAAAAAATTTGCAGTTTTGCTAAGAAAATAATTAAGATGTCCATATTCTTTGAGATTTCTCACATCTAGGCATTTTCCGCAAAGATGTCAGTAATAAAAAGAAAGGTCCTACATGTACCAAAATATATCTAGCCACACTTTTGGAATCGCATAGAATCGAAAATGTAGACACCCATCCATTAGGGAATGGCTAAATAGGTTTTGGGACATTAACGAAATATTACTGTGCAGTAGGAAATGATGACTATCCAGAAGCATGGGAACATACAAAATGATACAAAGTGAAGTCAGCGGAGCCAAGAAAACAATATACTCAGTGATTACAACGTAAATAGAAAGAACCACAGTAAGGAAACAATTAAAACTGAATGCTGCGAAATTTTACTGAGTCAGCTTAGTCCAAAGAAGAGTTTTTTAGAAAGTGGCTGTACCCCTTCTTTGCAGAGGTGTGGAATGTCAGAGCAGCAACCCCCACTCCCCACCCCCGACATCACCTGCCTCTTGGACACCTCAGACTATATGTTCTCGCCGTATCTCTTTATTTTTCCCCATATACCTTCTCCTGAACTTCTCTCACATCCTCCTTTCTGGGCTTGAAATGTAGTGTCACTCCCCACTTCTCCCTTGCATTCATGCCGCATGTCCAATTCATTGCAGTCTTCTCAGTTCTGCCTTTATAACATCCCTGGTGCATGTCCCTTTCTCTCCTCTCACACTGCCATAGGCCCTCATCACCTCCTGGCTGGACCACTGCAGATAGCCTGCTGGTTGATCTGCCTGCCTCAAGTCTCTCCCTACTTCTGACTATCTTCTACTCAGCTGCCAAAGTGATCTTCCGAAAGTTCAGGCCTGAATGTATTACCCCACCGTTCAATAACTCTAGTGACTACCTCCCTCTTAACTCCAGGATCAAATAGAAAATTCTCTGTTTGGCTTTTAAAGCCCTTCTATCTTTCCTGTTTTCTCCTCTTTGTGACCCAGTAATAGTCGTTTACTTGCTGTTCCTTGCACAAGACGTGTGAATTTTCACTGGCTGTCCCCCAGCTAAAATCCCACCATCTGAAAGAAGCCTTTCCAGGTCCCCTTTAATGCTTTCCATTGTATTTTATTTTCAGTTTTATCCTTTCTGTATTTTGTTTGTGCATAGCTGTTTGCATATTGTCTCTCCCATTAGACTTCAGAGCAGGGACTGTTTTCAGTATTCTTTAATTAGTGCCTGGCTACACATAGTAAGTGCGTAATAAATGCTTGCTGACTGACTGATCTTGTGTTCATGTGTGTGTGGGGGAGGTATATACACATGTATGTATATGTGCATATATGATATTTACATCAATATAAATAACTATATCATATGTCTTGCTGTTATACATTATAGGTGTTTATATAGACATGTCGCCACTGAGAATATAAATGTCTCTGTATCCCCAGGGCCTAGCACACAGGAGGCATTTAACAATTATCATTAATTGATTGAAGGAGGACTGTAAGCTTCTTGTCAGGGATTTTGAGGCTCTCTCTTATTCAGAGGGCTGTTGATTTCTTTTTTTTCTTTTTGAAAGGGGGAGGGTAGGGCAATTGGGGTTAAGTGACTTGCCCAAGGTCACAAGGCTAGTAAGTGTTAAGTGTCTGAGGGCTGGATTTGAGCTCAGATCCTCCTGACTCCAGGGCGGGTGCTCTATTCACTGTGCTACCTAGCTGCACCAAGGCCTGTTGATTTCTTATGGACATTTTTTTCTTGAACATTTTCAGTGCATTATTACTTTAAATTCCTGTGTTTTTTGCTTTTTATAACAAATTTGGGCTTGTCCCCTCTGGGAAGAGTTTTATCTCTTTGACTGGCCCTTCCTGTCTGAGCTGTGCCATCTGTCATAGGGGTCATTGTAGGAGGCTGATACCTTCCCTGCTGAGAGCAGGTGGTCAAAACTGATCAGTGCTGACAGGGTCAGGTTAGGGCAGCTTCCCAGAACACCCCAAAGTAATGCTTCCAGATATGTAACTGTACAGGGCTGATAGGAGCTGTTACTTTCAAGGGGCTTTCTCTACTTCAAAAGAAAAAAATGACCCTGACTTTTTAATTGAATCTAGCAGCCTCATCACTTATTATACTTCTCTGTGGGAATGCCTTTGTCCACTTCTGTTGTAGACTTTGGTTCATCCTAACTTAGCAACCCCAATACCTGAAGTTGCTGTTTTCATAGGAAGCTAAGAGCAACTCCTGAAGTGACAGGAATTACCTAAAGTAGATTTTGACCACATTCTTAAGTTAACACCTCAGTGTCTCATCTAGTGGGGTTCTAACTGCTCTTGGTTCTGGGCTTGACTCAGAGAAAGAGATTGTGTAGTGCTGAGTCATGTCCTCAGTTTCATTCATTGATCATGTGCTTTTGCACAAGTTTTTTTTTTCTTTTTACAAGGTGGGAGAGAATGACTATTTTCAAATGTTTCTTCTGGAGGTAGCATGGTCGAGAAATGAGCTGAGAGACAGGATGCCAGTGTTTTTCTATTCTGGGACCAGCTCTGCACCTTCAACAAATTCCATTTTTTCCCCGAACCCCAAGATCAATCCAGGCAGCTGGGTGGCACAGTGCCAGGCCTGCAGTCAGGAAGACTCATCCACTGAGTTAAAATCTGGCTTCAGACACTTGCTAGCTGTGTGATCCTGGGCAAGTCACTTAACCCAGTTTGCCCTAGTTTCCTCATCTGTGAAAAGAGCTGGAGAAGGAAATGGCAAACATTCTAGTATCTTTTCCAAGAAAACACCAAGTGGGGTCACAGAGAGTCAGACATGACTGAAAAACTACTAACAACAAGAAAAAGATCAGTCACAGAATGGGAAATGGAAGGAATTCAGTGTTTGTGAGGAAGACAGACAAGAAAAGACCATATTATCATCACCAAAGGTTTTCATAATTGGCCTGTTGGGTAGGTAGCCCTTTATAAAAGAGGCTTAGGGGGGTGGCTAGGTGGTGCAGTGAATAGAGCACTGGCCCTGGAGTCAGGAGGACCTGAGTTCAAATCCTGCCTCAGACACTTAACACTTACTAGCCATGTTACCTTGGGCAAGTCACTTAAGGCAATTGACCTGCCTTTCCCCCTCCAAAAGGCAAAAAAAAAGAGGCTTAGGAATTGAATTTTCTGACTGCTTCTTATTTAGTTGATTTTCTGCTGCCTTCACTTGGGCCATCAGGAAGGGAGGATTCACCCCTGCTACTTAAAGTACATGAATACAGTGCAAGTCAGTCTTTGAGTACAGCTATGTCTCCAAAATACTACATGCAAGGTACTACTCGAGGCACTGTGGAGGATATAAAAATGGAAGAAGCAGTTCCTACTCTTAAGAAACTCTAATGGGAGGAGAAGTAATGCACATAAATAACATGACGGAAAGCAGATGTGATCATCAGAAGAAAAGCCAAAGGTCTATAAGAAATGAAGGAGGGAGAGATTGTTTGATTGGGGATAATGGAGGAAGGATTCACAGAGAAAGGGACGTTTGAGCTATGTCTTAAGGGATATTGACAGATGGAGATTTGGGGGCAGCGGTGCTCAAGGTAGAAGGAATGGTACAAAGTATCATCTACACACACATACATGCACACTCAAATATATAGACATATATGTATATATAGACACACATTTGTTAGTATAGGGAATTCCCAGTGAGAAAATTAACTCTTCCAATTCAGATTGGTGTATATTCTGCAGCTTGTAATTTTAGGGATTGGCCTGGGCCACTGAGAAGATAAGTGACTTGACCAGGGTCATGCAGCCAATTATGTGTCAGAGGTAGAGCTTGAACTCAGGTCTTCCTGACTCAGAGGCCAGCTTTCTATCCATTATGCCATGACTGCCCCTCCAGGCATATATTTAGGCATATTTAAGGAATAGTGAATAGTATGGTGATATGTAAAGGAAAGTAGAAGATACAGCTAGAAAGGTAGGTTAGAGCCAAGGTAGGGCTTTGAACACTAGACTAAGGAACCAAATGGTCCACGGACTTTATTCAGGAGGCAGTGTTAAGCCATTAAAAGGTTTTCATTCCCTCCCTCCCTCTCTCCCTTCTTCCCTCCCTCCCTTCCTTCCTTCCCTCCTTTCTGCCCTCCTTCCTTCCTTCCTCCCTCCCTCCCTCCCTCCCTCCATTTTTTCTTTATGTTTTCCTCTTTTCAGCAAGGGAGTGATAGGATCATAAAAGCTTAAAACCACAAATCTCATTTTGGCCTTGAGCAAACCTGACAATTTAAGGTTGGAGGGAGGATAATACTTGCCCTTAGACTACTTGACAGAATGTGAGTTCCTTGAGAATGAGAGCTAAGTTTAGAACTGGAAGGGGCTTCCCCAGTCCCTCTGGTGTCTGTTAATAGGGGTCCAACTTCAGTGGTAGAAAGATATAATGAATTGTGTGTTGTGGCCTTCTGTTTTCTTTATCCAGCTTATAGGTGGAGCCATCTTTGTTTGGACTCAGATAGGCTGTTGAAATTAGATCTCAAAGAGACAGTATGGGAAATAAGAAATTCACTTGTAAAAAGTAAATGAATGTGCCCAGATTTACTCTTCAGGTCAGCATAGAAATCCTTGCTTTGCTTATTATCTTTCTGAGCCCTGGATTTCTTCAGATTTTGCCAGATAACATGATCTGCATGTTACGTCACAGGTTCTCCAGGTACCTCTTTTCTGTAGGTGGTGGAGATTTGCGTTCTATATTTATAGAGAGCATAACCTTGCTCTGTGGATCTATCATCAAGATGGAGTATGCTCTATACAGGATTCTGAAGAGATTTTCTGCCCATGTGGTGAAATGATCATCTTTTTTAGAGAGATAACACAATTTTGTGTTTGGAACCATATCTCTGTGTGTGTTCATATGTACTTGGTGAAGATCCCAGGTGACATTTGAGATATTGCAATAGTCTTGGCAACTTATATATATAGGTGGGGCCCTGTTTTTCTGGTGACTGCACAGAAATGCCCATTGTTCGTTCATTAACCAGCAAGGGAATGTAGTATGCAATCTGTCCACCAGGTGGCACTCTACTCTAGCCACTGACCAAGGGTGCCTTTCACACGGTCACTCCAGTGCTGCACCTAAACCAGTATGGTAGCCCTTCCAAAGTATTCAAATTCAGTCTGGTGGGAAGATGACATTTTCTCCTAATTATGAGAACTGTGTGATTCTGTCTCTGCCCATGTCTGGGAAATTTCCTTCAGTACAATTGACTTTGTGTCCTATGGGGCTGCTAGTTGGTGCTGACCCTGGAGTGAGGAAAACCTAAGGTCAAATCTGGCCTCAGACACTTATTGGCTGTGTGACCGTTGATGAATCACTTAACCCTCTTTGCCTCAGTTTCCTCATCTACAGATTTTATAAAATGAGCTGGAGAATAAAATGGCAAACCACTCTTTGCCAAGCAAACACTAAACATGATCACAAAAAGTTAGACACAATTAATCAATCAAAAAAAGAACGTATTCTACACAGACAAGCCACACTGGGCCACATATACCTTATTGTGCAAAGAAAACAAAAAAGAAACCTGTTTGGAGCAACCCTGTGGAACACTTTAGTCGCATTGTCTCCAGCTGATCTACCTCATCACTCTCTCTGTGCCCAGGGAGGCTGGGGGTAGAGATGAGGATGAGGTATTCCCCAGTATCTGAAGATTATGGTAGGACTCAAGAGAAGGATTGCTTTTGTGGCCTGAATATGGGATATAGTTGGCATATAAGGAAAGAGGACGCCGGGATAAAGGGTAGTTCTATTTTCTATCTCCCTCTCAGATGAAGTTTTCAAAAGCTGCCCATTCAGACATGCCCTGCCCTGCCCTGGTCTGTGCTGGTGGTCCTGCACTGTTCCTTCATTGCTGCAGGGAAGCAGAGTCTTGGGATGCCACACCAACCATGTTGGACAGTTGTGTCGGAGGTAGCTTGGCATAGCACTCTGTGGCCAGCATGTCCAGGGGTGCTTGCCTCCCTCATGGCTTTGTTTAGTGTTCCTACTCTCTTTCTAGCACCAAAGAAATGGCTTCCTGGAAGTCTCTTCAAGGGCAAAAGAAGTCACTTGGTGATTTGGGGCTTTTTTTGCTCTCCTTGTAGGCAGGGCTTGACCTAAGCGAGTGGGTTAATTCAGTTCTGAGAATGGAATGATGTTTGACATATGCAGCACTGGAAGGGAAAATGAAAAACTAAAAAAAAAAAAATCCCAGAACATACATACATATAAGAACAAGGAGTAATTGAATACAAGAGAATGGAGACCAAAAAGGTGTCACTTTAATGACCCCTCTGGAAAGACTGAGTCTAGGATCTCAGTGACCTGGCCTATGCAGTGAGTGCAGGGACCTGCTTAGTAAATAGATGCTTAATAAATGCTCATCGATTGGTCAGGGAGTATCAGAGCCACCGAGCCAGATGAGGATACTTTTGGCTGTATCCTCAGCATGCATAAGGGTCCATTGCCCTCCTCCTTTCAGCCTGTGCAGACAGTGGGGTCACAAATCAATGACTTGGTGGCACAGTGGGTAGAATGCTGTCCTTGGAATAAAGAGGACCTGAGTTTGAATCCTGACTGACATACTTACTGGCAGTATGGCCCTGGGCAAGTCACTTGAACCTCTGTCTGTATCAGTTTCCTCATCTGTAAAAAAAAAAAAAGGAGTTGAACTTGGTGGCTTCTGAGGTCACTTCTAGGTCTAAAACTATGACCCTGTATCACCCACTGCACCAGCTAAAACCTCACAACTCATGGCCTAGGGGTGGAGTCCTTGTGTGCAGTCTTTTGACTGAGTCCAAGTTTACAAAACAAATCCTTTTATTAAGGGAATTTGTCCTATGAAGTTTGGATTCAGTCAAAGGGCTGCACTTGAGGACCTAGAGGGCCACATGTGGCCTTGAAACCACAATCCTTGAGGATTGCCCCTTTTCCTCTGTGAGGACTGGATAGATAGTTTTACCTCTTTTGTATCCACAAAGTCAGGCATTCTGAATAATGTCACCCTGTGGTCCTCTAAGCCCTCCCTGGGAAGTTGTCTGTTGACCCCTGGGTACTGTATGGTGATTAAAGGAATCTGTGTACCTGCCTGCCTTGCCTGCTGCCACCTGAGCCCATTTTGCCCACTGTTTGGAGGCAAAGCACTATCTGCCTTTGCCAGCACCTGGGGCCTACCAGGAGGTTGTGCTGCCACTGCTGGTGACTGAACCCTGTTCCTTTATACCCCATAGATGTTGCCACGGCCCCTCCTGTTATGGTGCTGCTAGTGCTGGGGTCTGAACACTCTGTCAGGGGCTGCCACTGCACTCTTTGGGACAGACCCAGAGTACTGACAGGGGTCTCTGCTGGGCTGGAGTGCTGCGCCCATACCTTGCCTTCACCTATATGGAGGCAAACTCTGTCACCGGGGTATTGCTGCTACCTCCTGATTGGGGGCCCCTGCTGCAGTGCTTCCTTATCTGCTCCTCACTGCAAGGCCCAAAGAAAGCTGTAGTTCACAGGAGTGAAAGTGGAAGTCTCTAGGGAAGGCTCAGCCCTGCTTCAGCTGGTGGGCCTGAAAATCCCTTTTACTGCAAAAAAAAAAAAATTATGCAAATTCATCGAACAATAGTTTACATTTTTTCATGTTGAGGACATGGTTCATATAGACACAGAGCACATTCATATCTATTTCTATCTGTTCAATGCCCACTGACAGTTCGCTCTTTAATCCTCGTAGGGCAACGGGGGTACCTCAGGATTTGTGGCCAGTACTGCCCAAAGCACTACCACAATACTGAGGCCCCTTGGCTCTCACTTGCCTCTGCCTCACTCTTCCCAGACTTCTATGAGGCCATCCTGATTCAGTCGTATCAGTGATGCTGAATATCATAGGCCAGGTCTGACTCAAGTCCATCTGGTCCTTCAGGTTTGAGATCAGAACAAAATGTGACTCTCTAAACATCTAACAGTTAACAAATGGAAGTTTGCTTAGCTATAGCAGGAAACAGTCAGCAAAGATACAGCATTGACTTCTTGGGACATAGCATAACTTCCTCAGTGTCTGTGATGGCCTTGCTGGTCTGCTGGTCAGAAGCCTGCAGGACGAGCTTCTTCTGACTCCTTAGCTATTGGCCTTAGGTAGTTAGGTCACCAGAAAACTCTATCCGTCTGAGTATTCTTCTTTTGAACCAGTTAAGCCTCTAGTTTGATTTCAGAGCTGAAAAAGAAAGACCAGCTCAGTGTCCTTGGCCCACATACATTTTCCTGCCTCCCACTGTGGCTTCCTGATCTATTTTGGCCTGTTGGACTTCTGGATGGGGGAAGGAGCAACACATGCTGTGCGTGCAGAATTTGAAGGTAAATAGAAAAGACTCAGTGTTTCAGTTGCCTGGAAGTCATTGTCCAAGCATTACCTGGCCTCGTGCTTTAACTACTTAGTACTTTGGTGTTTCAGTACTTTAAGTACTTAGTTCTTGTTGCCATTTCAAAGACTAGTTGTTTCTTGGTACTTGCGGTTTTGGTGCCTGCACTTCAGGCATACTTGGGATCAAGAGTGCTGACCACAGACCGTTTTTGTGTTTTCTTTCCTACCATGCTTAATCTGTATTTAGAGTAAAGAAGAGAAGGAAACACACATTTATGTACCACCCACTGGGTGCCAGGCACTGTGCTAAGAGCTTTTTACAAATATTATCTTATTTTATGCTTACAGCAGCCATGGGAGGTTGGTAAATATTCTTTTTTTTTCCTTTTTTTAAACAAATGCTTTATTAACTTCTGTTTTCCATCATTCATTTCCGCCAGATTTTGAGTTACAATCATTTCCCCCCCGTTATTCCCCTACCCAACCTCCCAGAATAGTAGTCCCACAAGATATCGCTTCCTCCAATCTGCTCTCTCCCATACCTTCTCCCATACCCGCTTCGACTTTTCCATTAGAGGAAGGTGAATCTTTGTGTCCCAATGCCTGCACATCTTATCTCCCAATTATAAGCAAAAGAGTATTAATAATAGTATTTATATATATTTGAAGCATTTAATCTTAAGACCTCGAATTTCAGATCCATTTCCTTCCTCCCTTGTCACCCATTCCCTCTGGGGAGATAAGTAATTCAGTATATGTTGTACATGTCTAGCTATGCAAAACATCATAGTAGATATATTGCACAAGGCTGCTTATAATTCCCTCCCACTCATCCCATCCCCCACCTGGTCCATTCCCTACATGATCCTGTCCCTCTTCTATAGTGGGTACTTCTAACCTCCCCTCCCCCCAAGGATGCCCCCCCATCAATCATCCCTCCTCTCATCCCCCTTCCCCCTGTTCTGCTGCAGGTTGAGATATCCCATTTAGTATGTATGTCATTCTCTCCCTGAACCAAATTCAATGAGAATGTGGTTTTGCCTTTTTGCCTTCCTATTCTCCCCCTCCCTTGCAACCACTTCCCCTTGCTTCTTCTACATGAGATAGTTTACCCTACCCTGTCTCTCCCCATCTCCTCTTGCCACTTTCCTCTCTCACCTCATAATTTCATCCCTTGAGTATTCTCCCTTCCCAACAAATTCAACCTATGCCCTCTATCCATATACACACACATTCACATATGTATTCATATGACCACACCCCCTTCTTCCATTATTTTCATAGTGAGAAAGATATCATCAGTCACAGTTATTGCTTTTCCATATAGGAATGTAAATAGTTCAACTTTGATAAGTTCCTTTTGATTTCTTTTCCCTGATTACCTTCTCAGGCATCTCTTCCTTCTTGTGTCTGGATGTCAAATTTTCTATTCAATTCTGGTTTTTTCCTCAAGAATGCTTGAAAGTCCTCTATTCCACTGAATGACCATATTTTCCCTGAAACAAAATACTCAGTTTTGCTGGGTAGGTGACCCTTGGGTTCATTCCCAGTTCTTTTGCCCTCTGGAATATCATATTCCATGCCCTTCGATCCCTCAGTGTAGAAGCTGCCAGGTCCTGGGCTATTCTGATTGTGTTTCCACAATATTGAAATTGTTTCTTCCTGGCTGCTTGTAGTATTTTCTCCTTGATCTGGGGATTCTGGAACCTGGCTATAATATTCCTGGGAGTTTTCTTTTTGGGATCTTTTTCAGGAGGTGATCTGTGGATTTTTTCAACCTCTATTTTGCCCTCTGGATCTAAAACATCAGGGCAGTTTTCCTTGAGAATTTCTTGAAGGGTGATTTCTAGGTTCTTTCTTTGATCATTGCTTTCAGGTAGTCCAATAATTTTTAAATTGTCTCTCCTGGATCTATTCTCCAGGTCAGTGGTTTTTCCCATGAGATATTTCACATTGCCTTCTAATCTTTCATTTGTTTGGATCTGCTTAACAGCATCTTGATTTCTCATAAAGTCATTAGCTTCCATTTGCTCCAGTCTAACTCTGAAGGAATGAATCTCCTCAGTGAACTTTGAGATTCTTTTTCCATCTGGCAAATTCGACTTTTTAAGGCATTCTTCTCCTCATTGCCCTTTTGGGCCTCCTTTGCCATTTGAGTCAGTCTGTTTTTTAAGGTGTTGTTTTCCTCAGTCAGGCTGTTGACCCTCATTTCATACTTTTCCTGCATCCTTCTCATTTTTCTTTCCAATTTTTCCTCCACTTCTCTTATTTGATTTTTAAAGTCCTTCTTAAGGTCCTCTATGGCCTGCAACCCGCTCATGTTTTCCCCTGGGGCTTTTGGAGCAGGACTTCTGACCTCACAGTCCTTTTCCCGCTCTATGCCCCCAAAATAGGAGTCTAGGGTTGCATTTTTCTGTTTCCTTTGCCTTGGCATGTTGCCACTTAATTACTTGACTTTTAGGCTTGTTGCCACAGTATGTCTTTGTGACAGATAGAGGAATTTTCGTCCCGAACGTATGGGGGGCAACTTCCGTTTCTGGCAAGCTGTAAACCCACCCTCGACTTCCACCCTAGATCACAATCCAGATCCAGGGAGGTTAAAGCAAGAGCGATTACCCCCCAAGACTGATCTCTGGATCTCCCTACAATTAATTGCAGGCTGGGAGCAGGAGCTGCCTCTGAAAACTACCAAATGGAGTGTCTCCTCAGTGGCTTCTAGCCCCCAGGGGAGGGAGCCGACGCATTTCCCCAAATACAGGTCCCAAAGTCCATAGGACACTAACTTCTTACGTTGTCCTAGGCATGTCTATGTTGATAATTCTGGAGTCGCCATGGCTGCTGGTGTTCTGGGGTTCCTCCAGCTGGCTGCTGGCCCTGCCACCCTGGGGCTAAAACCTTGGCTCACGGGGACCTGGGCTCCGCTCGGCTCCGCTTCCTGCGCTCTGTGCCTTTCGTGCTGCCGGCTCCCAGACTGCTGTGCTGGTCCTTCCTGCAGGGCTGCTGGGCTGTCCTCAGGGGGAGGTTAGCTTCTCTGTGTCGTTCTGTGGGTGCTGGGGCTCCAGAAGTTGTTCAGAGTCCTGTTTTACATAGTTTGGGGGTAATCTGGGGGCAGAGTGGCTTGGATGAGCTGTTTCTACTCCGCCATCTTGGCTCCGCCCCGATCCTATCGGTAAATATTCTTAATCTCTGTTTTACAGTTGAGGAAATGAGGCAGAGAGGTGAAGTGACTTGCCTAGGGTCACACAGCTTATAAGTGTGTGAGGCTGAATCTGAACTCAGATCTTACTTGTTCCAGACCCATACTGTATCCATTGTGCCATTAGCTGCCTCTTTTATTGGAGGAACTAGTGAAAATACTGATTCTTGGTTCTAATTTCTCATTCAGATTTCAAGGAGCTCTCCAGGATCTAATTTTGGCATATCTCATCATTACCTTAAGTTAATATTCAGCAGATAAAACAAATGCAACTAAAAGTATTTCAGATTTTATGCACGCCTCTATGTATATACACATAGAAAGCCATTAACAATGGGAACATAAAATACCTTTTATATATTACTACATATAATGGTGTGGCAAACAGAGTACTAGAAGACCTTGATTCTTACTGGTTATATAACTCAGCAAGCTCATTTCTGTGTGTCTCCAGCAATGTCCAAGGCCTTATCTGTTAAGTCATAGATTGGTCTAAGTCTGCTTAAATCTGGTGGAGGGAGTTTCCACACTGGGAGCTCCACACACTGAGTAAAATTACTACTCCTTTCTTATCTAAAGTTGGGTATATTTCACTGATGGTTGCTAGATGGTTTAGATTAAACTCAGCACACATTTGTAAAATGTACAGTGCACTGTACAGGGGCGGCTAGGCCAGGCCTAGAGTCAGGATGACTCATTTCCTCAGTTCAGATTTGACCTTAAACACATATTAGATGTGTGACCCTGGGCAAGTCACTTAATTCCGTTTGTCTTAGTTTCCTCATCTGTAAAATGAGCTAGAGAAGGAAATGGCAAACCACTGCAGTATCTCTGCCATGAAAACTCCAAATAGGGTCAGGAAGAGTCTTGCATGACTGAAATGAGCAAAGAGCAACAGCACATTGAGCTAGGGGAGATAGGAACTTGGAGAAGAAATGGCTCCTACTTTCATGCAACTTTGTCAGCTTGGGGAATGACATTTCAGAAATAACTGCATTGCAGAGTAGCACACAGATGTAGAAGAGGTGCAAGTTAGGTTCTCTGTGGGCTCCTAGAACTCCAGAATCCTCCACTGCTGAATGAAGTGGCGTATGAGTTGTCTTTTAAGGATAGGTAGATGTCAGCATGAAGCAGGTAGGTGGCTCAGTGACTCACTTGGCCCAGAGGCAGGAAGACTTGTGTTCAAATTTGGCCTCAGAGGCGTACTAACTGTGTCACCCTGGGCAAGTCACTTAACCTCCCTTTGCCTTAATCCCTTGGAGAAGGAAATGGAAAATCATTCTAGTATCTTTGCCAAAAAAAAAATCCATGGACAGTGTAAAGTGTAAGTAAAGTATACTGTTGGACACAACTGAACAACAGCAACAGATGTCAACATGTGGCGAAGAATTGAAAGGAGGACATTTGGGAACAGCAGAAGCAAAGGTTTGGAGACAAGAAAAGATGGATGTGAAGGAGAAGGATTAATAGTCCATTTTAGTTAAAACATAGATGGGTATGACTAGACAGACTGGAGCCAGAATGTTTAAGGCCTTGAATGCTAGACTAAGGAGTGTGAGCTCTATCCCTAGTCCTACAAACACTTGGAGACAGCTGTCATGTCCTCCCAAGTCACCTTTAGACTAAGCATCCCTTGCATCTTCAGCTGATCCTTGTACAACACAATCTCCTGTTCCCTTCCCATTCTTGACACAGTCTAGCCTCTCAGTGTCCTTCCTGATATGGGGTACTCAGAACTGACAACAGCAATCCAGATATGTGGTCTGACAAGGAGAGATTATTACAACAGGACTAAAGGCTTTTCTTGTTCCAGACACTATGCATCCGTTACTACTGCCTAAAATTACGTGAGTTTTTTTTGACTGCCATAATACATTGTTAACTCATATTGAATTTGTAGTCCACTGGAATTCTGAAGTATTTTTTTATCCTTTATATTTTTTATTAAAAATTTTTCTTAAGTATTACATTTTTCCAATTACATGTAAAGATAATTTTCAACATTCATTTTTATAAAATTTTGGGTTCAAAATTTTTCTCTTTCCTTCCCACCTCCCTCCACAAGACAGCAAAACAATAATATAGGTTATATGTGTATAATCATGTTAAACATATTTCCACATTAGTCATGTTGTGAAAGAAGAATCAGAACAAAAGGGGAAAACCATGAGAAAGAAAAAAAAACAAAAAAAGAGTAAAAATGGTATGCTTTGATCTGCATTCAGATGGTTCTTTCTCTGGACATGGATAGCATTTTTCATCACTAGACTTTTGGAGTTGTCTTGGATCATTGTATTGCTGAGAAGAGTTAAGTCTGTCATAGGTAATCATTGCACGGTGGTGCTGTTGCTGTTGTTGTGTACAATGTTCTCCTGGTTCTGGTCACTTCACTTAGCATCAGTTCGTGTTAAATTTTTCTGGGTTTTTCAGAAATTTGCTTCCTCATCATTTCTTAGCATAATAGATTCTATTACATTCATGTACCACAACTTGTTCAGCCGTTCCCCAATTTATGGGCACCCCCTCAACTTCCAATTCTTTTCCACCACAAAAAGTGTTACTACAAATATTTTTGTACATATGGGTCCTTTTTCCTTTTTTATGATCTTTAAGTATTTTTTTAAACGTAAACTTCTTTAATCATGCCTTGTTCATTCTAGCCCTGTATAGTTGATTTTTAGAATTTAACTTTAGAATTTTACACTTAGGTCTTTCTTCCTTCTAGAATCTGTGAGTATATCATCCACCAACTCAGATTTTCAGTCGTTCTGTGACTCAGTAAAGGTCTGTAAATTACAGAAGTGCTGCTCATCACCAAGCTTGGAATCTTAAAGTCAAGTGTCCTGTGTCTGTGGTATCATCTTTAACTAATAGTCTGTTAACTGAACTAACTAGTCTGTTAATCTTGGATTACTGAACAACAGTCATCATGGACAGCAATAATATATTAATAGCTAGTATTTATATAGCATCTACTATGTTAATAGTCTAAAAAAGAAAATGAGGTTGGTCTTATATGACTTTCTTGATGATCTCAGTCTGATTTTTCATGATTTTTGCTTCTTTTTGTATGGGTTTATACTATTTCAGACATCTTTGTTTTCATCAGTGTGGCTGTTCTGCTGATGTAGATCACAACTACTCTGTAATTTAGTACATAATCTTTGCAAACTTCTATGAATGAGAAAAATTCATCCCCAAATAGGCATACTGGTGATGAGCTGTTCCATGCTCAGGAAGGCTGGTCCTATATCAGTAGATGTAAAGTCTCATACTGGGTCCATAGTCCCAAACTATCGCCTTAGTAATGCCTTCTGAAATGTTGATAGAAATCATTCCATCTCCTCAGCCTCCAGGATGAAGAGTCTTCTCTTTATTTTTCAGCACATCACTGATAGTAGCTCTGCAGTTATTTATATTCATTTGTTCTTTTAGAACCCTGTATGGATCTGATGACTTGTACTCATTGAGGGCATCTGGGTCCTCTTACTCCTCACTTATCTTGAGTTTCATTTGTCTTTGGCAGAGAAAAGAAGTAAAATGGGAGTTTTATACCTCTGCTTTCTCTCTGCCATTTTGAGGGTGATGTCATTCTTTTTTTCTTTAATCTTCCTCTCAACCCAACATAGCTGTAAAAGGCCTTTGTCTTTCCTTTGGAACACATTGATAGCTCCGACTTGCTCTAAAATTTAGCACTCTGGACACAGTTTCACAGGCTCATGCCATCGTTTTGTATTACTCCTCTACCACCTGTCCTTGCTTCTGCCTTCCTTTTCAGACTTCTAAAAAATCTCCATTGGTTAATGAGTTCCCCGTGTATCCACATAAATCTCTTTAGATGACTTCCCCTTTTCTTCTTGTTTAGAACAGTTTGTTTTTCTGTTGATGAGATTTCATTTTTTAGGAGATTCCCATCTCACTTGATTTTACTTTCTTTGGAGAATTTTTGTCAATGGGAGTCCTGTCTTAAGTCTTTAAAATATATTTTTCCAAAAATTGGGGTACATGTTTGGTTTCCCTTTTTGTTAATGAATTATAAGATGGAATGGTCACTTCTCTCTAAGGCTCTTGTCATTTATAACTAGGCAACCAGTTTTTCCTTGCTGGTACAGGTCTAGACTAGTAGTTCCCTTTGTCACTTCTTCAATATTGTTTTCCCCCTTTGAGTCCTGTGATGACAAAAATCGAACATTAGTTGTGTTTCAAGCTCTAGGGAAAAAAGGAGATCTAGCCTGATGTCATTGGCTCTTCTGGTAGATGAGATTCTGAGTCTTCCATTCTTGGCTAAGTCCTTGAGGTGAGAAGCATGCTATCTCACCCTGCTGGGTGCTGGGTTGGGTCCAGGACAGTAATAGCTTTGTCCTGTCTCAGCTTGATGGTTCTTCCTGTGAGTCAGGGCGGACTAGCAGTAGATTCAAGGGCATTAGTTTGGTGGGAAAGCGGTAGCTAGGGAAACCACTTGTTCCCTATCTACAAAGATACAGCCTTGGCCAACCTGCTGATGACTTACTCAGTCATTCTTCTGTGCCTTACAACCTTCTGCTAGGCAGCTTTCTGAAGGACCATTGGGTTTCAGTGGGAGCAGTGTTCTAAAGAAGGTGGGAGGAGATTGGCTTTATGTTCTCACATAAACAATAAAGTAAATCTTGGCTTATTGAACAGCAGTCATCATAGATAGCCATAGTATATTAATAGCTAGTATTTATGTAACAACTACAAAAAAGCACTTTACAGATATCTCATTTGATCCTTACAACAACCCTGGGAGGTAGGTACTATTATTATCTTCATTTTATAGTTGAGGAAACTGAGGCAAACAGGATTGAGTGACTTGCCCAAGGTCACTTAACTAGTAATTGTCTGAGGCTAGATTTGAACTCAGATCTTCCTGACTCCAGGTCCAGTTCTCCATCCACTGCACCACCTAGCTGTCGTATGCAGTAGAATGATTGTATGATTTCATCTCCCAGACCTTCTCCAAGCAATATTCTGTGACTTTGAAACAACAATGGAGAACATAGATGTTGGAGATGAGATTGGGAGCTGGTATTGTTAAAGGATAGGGAAGAAAGGGAGTGCTGAGAGTGATGCAAAAGAAGCTTAAGACAAGATTCATAGCCCCTAGGAGTTTGCAGTCTATGTGCAGAGATAAGGGCTATGAAATAAACAACAGTCAAGGCAGTGCATAATTAAGTGCCAAAATGAACATCGAAGGAAATAAACTCCATAGGAATACAGAAAAAGGAGAGATTAGTGTGGGCTGGAGTTGTCATGGAGTCTGTGGAGGCCGTGGGACATAAGCCAAACCCTAGAGGATGACAAGATGGAGAGGAGGCAAGCAGGGCACTGATCAAAGTCTGAAATGCTTGTGCCACATTCAGAAGACTGACATGCTAGACCAGAGGTTTCATTTGGGAGAGCACTGGGGTAGAAGTTAGGGTGGCTAGATGAGCTCAGAATTGGGCTTTATCTGAAAGACAGGGATTCCTTAGATGTTTTTGAGCAGGGCAGTGATAGGATTTAAAAAAATAACGTCTTAGGAAGACTGAGCTGGTAGGATGTATAAGCAGGGAAGGGATTAGAGATGGGAACCACTCTGCATATAGACATGTGACACAGTAGATTTGGGTTTGTGCTGGACTCCTAACTACGGCCTCTAGTTTCAGTCCCACTTTTTTTTTTCTTTTTGGAGTGGGGTAGGTAGGGCAATTGGGGTTTAAGTGACTTGCACAAGGTCACACGACTAGTTTTTGTGTTAATTTCTGAGGCCGAATTTGAACTCACGTCCTCCTGACTCCAGGGCCAGTGGTCTATTCACTTCGTCACCTAGCTGCCCCCTTCAGTACCACTTCTAATTATAGTTCTCTCACCTTTGGAGAATTATTTAACTTGTCTGGGCCTTAGATTCCTCATCTGTAAAATTAGAGAGTTGGATAAAACCCCCAATCCCCCTTTTGACTCCAAAATTATGACTCCTATGAAGGTTAAACTATTGATTCAAAATATGTAGTGCTTGAGCTGTTTTCCAGTGGTAAAGTTAAGATGACACACATGTTTTCTCACCTGTCTTATGACCAACAGCTCACATTTCTGAGAAACCTGACTGGGTTAAGGACTGCATTGTGTACCAATTTTATTTTTAGCTCAATTTATAAGTATTTATGAAATACCTGATATGTGCAGGGCACACACATGTATATAGCCCTACTCTGTCTTCTGAGAATCACACTTTCTAACTGGATGTCCCTTGTGCATCTCAAAACAGATCACATCTACAGCATACATGATCATCTTTCCCTTTACATTTATCCTTTCCCTAACTTTCCTGGGAAGATATACAAAGTTGGGATAAGAGCTAGTCCCTACTCTCAAGGAACTCGTAGTAGAGGAGCATGTCAGACAAGCAAATCACTATAGGAAAAATTGTTGTAGAATTTGACGATAATATGAGAGAGGTGCATGCAAACAGGGAGGATTAGGGAAGAATTCATGTAAGTCTTAATAAATCCCATGGCCTTTCCTTGGTCCTCTTCCTTCTTGACCTCAGTGTAGCATTTGAGAGTGTTGACCACCCCACCTTCTGAATACTTTTTCCTTCCTGGGTTTTGGTGAGTGTTCGTTCCCCTTGTGTGTAAAGCCAATCATGAGCAGCTCTCCTGAGGACTGCTGCTGTGAATAACTTTAAGGGTCTAATTGCTTACTATAGTGAACTCTATATTTATTCAGCAATAAACTAGACATTGTTCAATAAAGCAGAGCATAACATTCACAACAGCTTAACATAACAACTTATTACTAAGGGGGTCACACAGTCTTAATCAAAACATATCATTCAGTATATCTTATAGTCATCTTTAAGGGGTAGCAGAAAGTACAAACACCATCCATCCCTAGGTCACAGTAAGTTACAAATCTCATTAGTTAATTCAGAGTATCAAAAGTAAAATCCTCTTTCATCTTGACTTGAGGCTGACTTCCAAATCCCACAGCTCCTTCTCCATGGGCTGACCACTCCCAGCTCTTGCCTGAATTCACATGTAGGCATCTCTCTGCTCCTGTTCCTCTCAGCTCTTGGGGACTGCTCCACTCCAAGCTCTTCACAGTTTCTGTTTCTGTGAAAACAAAGCTTAACAGGGTTACAACAATGTTTATACACATTACCAGCACTATCATCTCAATTCACTTCTTGTCTGAGAAACCAATACAGATCAGCAGACAGGGCTTCTGTCTGAGAAATTAACACAGAGCAGCAGGCAGGGCTTCTGAGAAATTATCCCTTGCGCATCTCAAAACAGAACTTGTCTATCACATACATAATCATCTTTCTCCTCACATCTACTCCTTTCCCTAGCTCCCCTGTTTCTTATAAAGGGGACTGATGTCTTTTGACTCCTCCAGAGTCACAGTTTCGGAGTTGTTCTCAGCTGTTTGTTGTGTCACTCATCCTATATGTGATCCATTGACTGTTGTGTCCTTATCTCTCACATGCATCACTTTTTCTTCTTTTCTGTGGTCACCACCCTAGAGTATCTCATTGACTCTTATCTGGACTAGTCTCCTAATTGTTTTCTTCCCTCTCCAAAGTACCCTCCACACAGTGCTAGATTGATGTCCCTGAGCCCTGGATCTGACAATGTCACTCACCTGCTTAAAAATCTACATAGGCACATTCTCACCTCTCTCTCTCTTTTTTTTTTATTAGATAAGCTTGAGTTTTGAGAGCTATGATTATCTTCATTTTGTTTTTATTTATTTAGGAATTTATTTAGGAATTTTTGTTATTAGAAACTTGAAAAACACTAACAAAACCTCACTATTTTCCTCTATGGAGATGAGTAGAAAGAGGACTTCATGTTAAGCCAGGAATCTCTGCGCTGTTTTAATGTATATTTTAAATTTAACATGGTAGTTCCAATACTGTCTTGATTTCCTTTTGAAGGTCTTTCTGCTTACTTTGGTTTATTTTTTGTTGTTGACCCATTGATGTTCTTTTAAAAAAAAATCACTATCATTACCCAGCTCCTCCCCTTAAAAGCCCTCCCTTGTAACAAATAAATATAGTTATATGTTTTTAAAATACACATATTGGTTGTGTCTTAAGATGTGTGTGTGAGATTCCATATTTCTAGTCTGTTACCTCCCTGTCAAGGGGTGGGAAGCGTGACTCATCGCTTGCTGTAGTGTGTTTCACAGTTGTGTCCTGTTACATTGTTGTAGCCATGAAATACATTGTTCTTGTGTTTTTGCTTACTTCACTCAACAACAGTTCATGTGAGTTCTCCCAGGTTTTTCGAAATCCTCTTTTTTATTGTTTATTATGGCACAATAATATATTAAATTCAGATACCATAATTTCTTTAGCTGTTTCCCCATTGGTAGATGCCCACTTTATTTCTAGTTTTGTGCTACTGCAAAAAGTCCTTCTATGCATACTTTTGTGTATAAGGATTCTTTTCTTTTTCTTTTATATCTTTGCCATATAAGCCTAATAGTGGTAGTGGTTAAAAAGTGTGCACAGTTTAGGGACTTTGGGGGTATAGTTCCAAATTAATTTCCAGGAGGGTTAGATAGAAAAGGACCTATATGTGCAAAAATATTTATAGCAGAATGGCTGAACAGCTTCATAGCTCCGTCAACAGTCATTGAGTATGCCTGTCCTCTCATCTCTCCAACATCCATTTTCATTTTTTTAATCTTTGCCAGCCTGATGCTATGTGTCAGATTCTCAGAGTTGTTTTAATTTGCATTTTTTTTAGGTGTTTTAGAGCACTTTTTTCACACTATTGTTGATTGCTTACCTTCCTTCTTTTGAGAACTGCCTGTTCATGTCCTTTGACTATTATTTAGTTATTGAGGAATAATTATGTTCTTATATGTTTGTATCAAATCCCTGTATGTCTTAGATATTAGACCTTCATCAGAAAAACTTGCCACCAAGATTTTTTTTTCCAGTTCACTGTTTCTCTTCTACTTCAAAAAGCATTGGTTTGATTGGCTTTTGGTTTTTTGGGTTTTTTTGTGCAAAAGCTTTATGTGAAAACATTACAAAAGGTAATGTTATTAAAATTGTCTGTCTTACCTCCAAAGATCCTCCCTGGTGCCTTATTTGGTCTTCTTTTAGCTATAGTTGTAAAACTTATCTCCAACTCTAGTCTTGTAATTTGTTTATGCTATAGCCTTTTGTATATGGGGCAGGTAGCCCATCATTTGGAGCTTTTGTTAATCTGTGGTATAAAATGTCGGACTAAACCTAATTTCTACCTGACTGCTTCCTAACTTTCTGAATAATTTTTGTTGAATAAGTTCTTACCCCAGTAAGTGGAGTTCTTGTGTTTATCAATGCTGTGCTCCTACATTTGATTGCTTTTGGGTTTTGTGTAGCTAAACTATTTGACTGGAGGAACTTTTACAATTTTTAATCAGTACCAAATAGGATTGATTATTGCCTTGTAGTATAGTTTGAAATCTGGTACTTCTAGACCTCCTTTATTCTCAGTCATTCTTTCCTTTGAGATTCATGACCTTTTGTTCCTCTAGATGAATTTTGCTTTTTGTAGTTTGATCAATAAGGCACTGAATTTATAAATTAATGTGGTAGTATTGTCATTTGCATTATATTGGCAAGGCCTCCTATTGTCCCAAGATTAAACATCAATTCCTCTGGTTCAAGTTTAAAATCATTTTACATCCCAGTTTGGCTTCACTGTACCTTCAGGCTTTTTACATACCTCTCCCCTTCATGCTCTTTCTTTTGGCCAAGGTGGCATAATTGCTGTCTCCCATTCACAACCCTGTCTTTGGGCCTTTGCCCAGGCTGTGCTCCATGTCTGGAATGCTTTTCCTCTTCAACTCTGCCTCTTAGATCTCCTAACTCCATTCATGGCTCAACTCAAGGGCTGTAACTTATAAGAAGCTTTCCCTCTAGTTGTTTAGGGCCCTTTCTCCTCAAAAGTCTTATATTTACTTTTTATATCTCTTATACTTAATTATCTGTGACATGTTTTTTTTTCCCCTCAGTATAATGTCAACTCCTTGATAGTAGGGAGTGTAATAAATGCTAAATAAATTCTTGTTGAACTGACCTGGAAGATGTGGCATTTGGTTAAGGGATCTTAAAAATTGAACAAACATTTCTTAAGTACCCACTTTGTGAAAGCACTACATCTTACTTTTGGTACAGTCAGAAAAAACAAGAAAACCAAATAATTACAAAAAACATTGTGTCTTCAAAATGTTAGAGAAATGGATGAAGGCTTGAAAGGATTCTGGTGTTCTCTAAGCATAAACATATTTTAATTTAGGATAATCAGAATTAATATAGTATGTTTCTGAAGGCTTGTAGCAAAAACATGGAGTACAGGATTTGTCGTCCCACAGCATGGAAAATGTGTGTAGGAGAGATGATTCTGTTTGGTGGGAGAGGAGAAGATATGAGAGGGAGTAGTATGAGATAAAGAGGGAGGATGGCTCAAGCTGTGGAAGAGATTTAATGTTGATATATATCAGAATAGGGAGTTTGAACCTTAGTTTTTATGCAGTAGGAAGAGTTTTACATTGGGGAGTTTTGAGCACGACCAGATCTGCATATAAGCAAGATTAATCAGCTAATGGTGTAAAAGACAGATTGGAGTGGGGAGAGTGGAGAGGAAAAGATGGCTTAGGAGGTTGTGTGAAACTGTATGTGATCACAACTGGCCTGTCTGAATCTGATATGTGACTCATCATTCAAGCATAATGCCACAAAGTACACACACATTGTCTCTGAGCACCCATCCTCCTCTATACTCAGTCTGCGTCTCTGACATAGGTAGACAGATGGTGTACTTAGATTTGGAGTCACAAGAATGGAGTCAAGTTCAAATGTATCCATTTAATGGCTTTGTGGCTTTGAGCAAGTTGTTGAACTCTCTGCCTCAGTTTCCTTCAAATGAGAAGGATAATATTTGCACTACCAAGCTGACAGGGTTGCTTAAATGAGATAATAAATTAATGTATGTAAAGTTCTTTGTGGGGAAGCTACATGGCAAAGTGGATAGAGTTTTGGGCTTGGAGTTAGGAAGACCTGAGTTTAAATCCAGCCTCAGACTCTTTACTAGCTGTGTGACCCTGGGCAAGTCACTAAACCCTATCTGCCTCAGTTTCCTCATCTGTAAAATGAGCTGGAGAAGGAAATGGCAAACCACTTCAGCATCTTTGCCAAGAATACTCCAAATGGGATCATGAAGAATCAGATATGACTGAAACTGAATGAAGTACTTTGTACCTGTAAAGTACTCTACAAATCCCCCAGCCTCTAGGAATTTCAGCCCCCCCCCCAATTTTCCTGGTATTTATTTGTATGTATTTTTAATGTACTTATTTATGTACAAAGGCAACCACTTTCTGCCTCAATTTTTTCATCTGTAAAATGGGAAATAATAATAGCAGCTATGTCCCAGAGTAGTTGTGGAGATAAAATGAAATAGTATTTGTTAAGATCGTGCAAACCTTAAATTTCTGTGTAAATACTAGCTATCATTCTCTGTGGTGGTGATAGTGGTTGTTATCATGTGCAAAGAAGTTCTGTAGCACAGTGGAGAGAGGAAAGGCCTCAAAGCCAAGACGACCCCAGTTCAGCTCTCACCCTCTATTGTTTTTGTTGTCGTCTTTAGCGCTTTGTTTCTGACATCATGGATGGTATCTTGACTTGGATGTGCATTGCGCTGAAGCCAGGCAGAGTTGCACAGTCCTGAGTCGTTAAGTCTTACTGTTCTCCTAGAGATGCTTCCATGCATTTGCTCCTTTTGTTTCCCATACCCGGAATTCACTCAGAAAATCAGAAAGTAACAAGGTTAAAAGGGACCTCAGAGGCTAGGTCTGATATTTGTAAATGTTTTTAGCACAGTACCTAGCACGCAATAGGTGCTTAGTAAAGGGGTGAAGGTGTAAAGAAGAAGCCCCTCTGTGATGTACATGACTAGTAGGCACCCATGCTTTGCTTGAAGATGTAGCAGCAAGCACCCCAATATTCCCAGGGTGACTGCCAACACAGGTTCTTAGATCTGCTTTTCAAAAGGAAAGCAACTCAAAATGGGTTAACAAGCTTACTTTAATCAAACAAACATATTACCTAGTTCAGGGGAAAAAGGTCAGCACCCCGAACTTCAGAGTTACAGAACTTACAGATCAAACAGACAGGCTTCCAAACTGTCCAACCATTATATCAATACCAAATCACAGTTACCAGAGAGGGAAGCATCAACATCTGGGTTTTCAAAGCCGGGGGGCTCTCAACAACAGCTTCCCAGAGTCTCATCTGGTCAAATCACACAACACTTCTCAAAGTGAGCCCCAAAGCAAAGCCTCTCCTCAGGGCTTATATAGCCTTCTCCTGGCTAAGAGATTGTAACAACTTCCTTGACCCACTGCCCAATCACAAAGTATCAAGGTGTGGGCTTTCCTGAAAAACAAGCCTCCCACTACAGGCTTCAGGTGCAGTTAAGCTAGGGGCAGGGAAGATCTTTAAATCTGCATTTCCATTACAGAAGATTCCCCACATGTCTTATGTTCTGGCTGTATGACCTTGGACAAAACACAGCTTCTCAGCTGGGCAGTTCTCTAAGACTATACCTGTGGAAGAGAACACATATTGAGTCTCTGATAGAACTATAAACTCCTTGGAGACAAGGACTGTGTCAGTTTTGTCTTTGTCTCCCCAGCTGGCTCATAGTAGGCATTTAATAGATTCTTATTGGTTAGTTGGTTGATAAATGCAAGCTGATAGTATTGGCTTCTCTAGAGGAAACTTGGGAGTTGGTTGAGCATGAAAGGATTACCTTTTGGATAATCTCCTTAGAAGATGATTAAAATTTGATAGGTCTGTTTGAATTCCTAATATCTTTTTAGTATTTCTTCCTTAATTCTTTAGTCATGTGTCTCTTGAATCTGTTGAAGGGAGGCTGCCATAAACTCAGTGCACTAGAAAGAGCTCCTCCTTCTAGAAACTCTGCTTCACAGACATACTTCATAATATCAGACTTAAAAAAACAAAGATATCAGAAAAATCCCCCCCCCCCCCCAATGGAAACTCATTACAACAAACAAACAAACAAACAAAAAAAACCCAGCCAGACACAGTACCGCAGGCTCCTTTCTGGTGAGCTGCCAGTAAAATCTTTCATTCATTCATTCATCACACATTTATTTAGAACCTGTTCTGTGAAGAGCATCGTGCTAAGGGCTAGAGGTGGGACAAAGATTACATGAGCCCCAACTCCTTTTAAGGATGTAGATACAGACAAGCAACTAGAACGGATTCTTAAGTAAGAGAGGTACAAAATACATCAAGACATCTAAGGTGGCAGGGTGATCTTGGGGAAGTCACTTAATCTCTATGTACCTCAGTTTCCCCATCTTTAAAATGAAGGAATTGGTCTAGATCTCCAAGGCCTATTCTAGCTGTCTGAGAGGGGAAAGATCATTACTGCCTGGGTGTGTGTGTGTGTTGGGGAGTTGGGGATCAGGGATGGCTTCATCAAGGAGGTGACATTTGATCTGAACTTTAAAGGATGAGTAGAGTTTCATCAGGCAGAAGTTTCATAGGGAAAGGGGAAATCCTTTATCATTTAGTGTTCTTGTTTGTGTTCATACACGCTCACTGAATTTAATTTTGGAGAGATTGAGTATTGGTTTCCCCAGGATCATAAATCTCAAACTGAAAGAAATCATAGGATTCTTCTAGTTCGACCTTTCTGTTTCATGGATTAGAAGGGAGATCAAATGACTTGTCCAGGGTGACACCGGTAGTAAATGACAGATCTAGGATTTGATCTCAGGTCCTGTCATTCCAAATTTGGTTTTTTCTTTTGTACCATTTTGATATTTATCTATTCTTGTAAGTAACTTGGGGTCATTGGGTATACACAACAATATATTTGAGTGGAGACTGGGCTTTTCAAACATGTTTAGAAGTTAATATTCTATCATAGCTTCATTTTTACTTTGCTTTTTAGATGGAGATTTTTGACTTATACATTTCTTGTCTTGTTGTTCCCTGTTTTATTTAAGTTCTTGTTGGAGCCTCCATTGAAATTATGCTTGGAGTAACTGGTAATAACTGCCAGTTATTACCTTTGTGACCTTGGACAAGTCACCACTCTGCCTCTTCTCCACCCCCATGCCTCAGTTTCCTCATCTGTAAAAGGAGGGGATTGGACTAAATGACCTCTGAGGGCCCTTCCAGTTCCAGTTGATTCAATTGAGGTGTGTTCTGACTTGATAAAGGTATCAGGGCATAGCTGCTTGTCACTTTTAAGTGTTCTGGGGTTACCTGATTGATTGGCTCAATGAATTCATACCCTTACATAATAGTGCTACACATGGCTAAATTGACATTTTTCCTCAGGCAGAAGACTTAAATGTGAAAGAAGCTATTTCTTATACCTTAAGCCTTCTTATATCCCATGTCCTAAGGGGTTTATTTCCTTTTTTGAAACTGAAACTTGGAAAGTAACAATTCAGGATTGAATGAATCAATTGTGTGTCAGTCTTGGATGAATTTAATGAGCAACCTGGTTATAAAGTCTTCTGCATGCTTGTTATATATACTATGTGGAGTGTCTTTTGGGGAAATGGAATCCCGGGAAATGACAATGACTTGCTCACAGAAGTTCTGCAAGCTGACCATTCTCCACTTTCTGGATCATTTTAATATGTGCCCTTAGAATTTAGAATGGACATAACCTTATGAGCTGGAAACTTTTGTCTTTTCTATGTAAATGCCAGCAGAGAGTTAGTTGATTATAGGAGTTAGTGACTAGATTTCATTGACAGAGGGAATTTCCCTGGGAACCCTGAAATGCAAGGGTATGGAGTGAGGGTCTGCCTTGAAAGAATTTGGCCACTCAGGCCTTCTTTCAGTCCAAGACAAAATTTATTGTGGGCAGGACTCTTAAGGAATCTGTACTATTTGTGATGCCAATACAAGCAGGTCAGATTTTAAGAATATTGCCCAATTTAATGGGGGCAAGATGGACACTTTTATACAGAAAGACTGTGGGGAGATCTGGATGGGATCTAGGAGTGGCAAGTAGCCTAGGGTGGTCTGGAAGTAACAGAGAAAGGGGTCTAGATGGAATTAAAGAGTGGAAAGTAGCTTGAGGTGGGTCAGGTACAGACAATGAAGGCCACAGTGAAAGGGCAGTTAAAAGAATTATTGACTGGGATGGACTGGGTTGGGTTTAGGGGCTTTGGGGTCCTGATCCCAAAGACATGGTCTTTTCCTTTTAGGGGTCCATCATTGGCACCCCATCACTACCTTAGAAGTTATGTGATTTGGCCAATGTGTTTCAGAGGTAGGTCTTGAACCCAGATTTTCCTGTTTCTAAGTCAATTCTCTGTCCACTAAAGCAATGCTGCCTCTCAAAAAGGAAATACTTGTAATTTAGGAGACCCTAGTTCCTTGACTCCTTTGATGATTTTTTTTCTTTTTTGTTTTTTTCTCCATTTATACATGTACTTTATTGACAATTTCTGTTAAAGTATTATCTTCCCCCCCCACTTCTCCCCCTCTTATTTGCACCTCAGAAAGTTCATTATTTCTCTTCCATTTGACTTTGATGAAATTTATGCATCTTTTGGCCCTCTTGAAGAAAGGAGCTTGCTATTAGCTTTTCAGTGCTAGCTTTGTATACAAAATCCAAATGGACCTAATGTCATGTGCTAGATTTAACCCGTTAAATGGTTGTTGGATATAGTGCCTGGAATGCATAGCAAACTCTAAGATGCACAGATAAGTGGATAACTGATTTTAAAACGAATTTAAGTCCTTCAACTAGAATTTTCTTATTCCTTCATCAAACATTACTCTTTTTTTTTTTTTTTTTTGGTTTTTGGAGGGCAGTTGGGGTTAAGTAACTTGCCCAAGGTCACACGGCTAGGTTTTTGTTTGTGTGTGCGTTAAGTGTCTGAGGCCGGATCTGAAATCAGGTCCTTCTGACTCCAGGGCAGGAAACTGAAGCAAACAGATTAAATGATTTACCCAGGGTCATACAGTCTGAGACTGATTTGAACTCAGGTCTTCACTGCAGACCCAAAGTTCCATCTACTAGGCTACCAGTTATGTCAAAAAGAGAAAGTTTTATTGATGACTTTCATCTCTAAATCATAAGAATTTCATTTTGCCCCCTCAGACTGAGTTCTCCCTTGGAACAAAAAAAAAAATAGTTAAGCAAACCTGATACTATGATAAGATAACCTGTACAACATTTTGTCCTTGTCATCCCTCACCTCTCTTTCACGAGGGAGAAGAATTTCCTTGTCTGTTTGCTAGTTCCTTCATTGCTTTTCAGTTACTTGAAATTTAACTTCTTTTCTTAGTGATCTTTACATTTATTCTATAGTAGTCATAATGTATACTGTTCTCTTGGTTCTGATTTTTTTCACTCTGTTCATTGAAGTCTTACTGTATTTCTCTAAATCCCTCATGATCTTCATTTCTTATTGTACAATGATATTCCATTATATTAATATAACAGCATTTTTCTAGCCTTTTCTCAATCAAATTCTCTAGCCCTTTGCTACTACAAAAAGTGCTGTGTTTTTTGTCTATACAGGACCTTCATTTGCATCGTTGACTTTGTTGAGGTATATGACAAGTAATGGGATTACTGGGTCAAAGAAAGTGGGCAGTTTGTACTGATGTGTCTTGCATGATTCCAAAGTATATTCCAGAATGGCTGGACTATTTCATAGCTACACCCACAGTAGGCATCAGTATGACTGTTTTCCCACATCCCCCAACATTAATTGTGCCTATCTTTTCTCAGCTCTGACAAATTTGATATATATGTATAGCCCAGAATTGTTTTAGTTTTCTCTTTTCTTTATTCTTAATTTCTTTATTATATTTTACTATCATTATTATTAATTTGGACTGTGTTTTCAGTGTGATCATTTATAATTTGTAATTATTTTGAAAATTGTTCATAGCCTTTGACCTTTTATCTACCAGAGACTGACTCTTGGTATTATTTATGTTGATTTTTTTTCTTAATCAGCCTTGGAGGATGGTTATATAAGTACCCTAGTTCTGCACATTGGTATTACAGTTGTTTAAAAGCTTTGAAGGATGGATCAAGTCAGCAGATCAGAAGGAAAGGTTCAGAGTCATTATGTATGTTGAGTCAAGAAGTTTATTATTCATTCCTTCCATCTTTTTTTGATGTATATAAGACAGGTCTTCTTGCTTAGGGATGCTTGCCAAGAGCCTTATATGCAGAAATTTCTAATCTTGTATACATCCACCTTAGATAAATTCAACAGTTGTTATGTTCCAAATAAGCAAGTTTCCTCTTCCCCTTTTGGTTCACATTTGTTAAGAAAACAGAATATAGTAACACATCTTCATCATATGGTTGTGTGGGGACGGTGTCAAGGGTGGGATCCAACCCAGCATTTCATAACCAATAAGTGTAGAGTTTCAGAAATAAAGTCCAAAGTTAGTATAATCATCCCTTCCACATTGCCACTTTCCCACCAGGGTTTTGATATATTGCAGATTGGTGTAAGAAATTAAATGGGAATTTTTAGAGAGTTTTGCAGAAGCTGCAGGCAACATATAAAGACCAGCAGATGACACAGAAAAGTTTAAAAACTCAGAGATGCATAGAATACATATATATGTGTGTGTGTGTGTGTGTGTGTATATATATATATATATATATATATATATATATATATATATATATATATATAATATCAACCCAAATTTCACAATAATGTACTGTTTATACCTAATAAAATAAAAATAAGAAATTCAAGATTTCTTCTCTGATACAAAGGGAGAGCCAAAAAATTTCATGCAGATTTTCCAGATTGTGGGGGCACCGCACCTCTAACCCCTGTGATGTGGAAGGGATAACTGTAGTGTCTCAGTGACATTATAGGTTAACAGTTAAAAGCTTTGAATCAGAAGCTATTCCTGATAACTGCCACAAGTTAATAGGAGAGAACAGTAACTGTCAGTGAGACATAAGACACTACTCTGAGGTTGCAGAAGGGTATGAATGTAAGTTAAGAATAAGATGGTTTTGTCTGGTCTCCTTTCGATTCAGTAATTGATTAGTATTGTCTGTATTTCTATTTCTTTCCAGAGTCGACCTGTCCTGAATGCAACATAACTAGCGAACAAAGCTGCTGCAGGATGAGAAGATGGCAGCTCGGCTGCTTGCACCACCAGGCCCTGACAGCTTCAAGCCTTTCACCCCGGAGTCCCTGGCTAACATCGAGAAGCGAATTGCTGAGGACAAGATCAAGAAGCCACCCAAGCAGGATGGCAGCCACCGGGACGACGACGAGGACAGCAAGCCCAAGCCCAACAGTGACTTGGAGGCAGGAAAGAGCTTGCCTTTCATCTATGGGGATATCCCACAAGGCCTTGTTGCTGTGCCACTGGAGGACTTTGACCCATACTATTTGACACAGAAAGTGAGTTGGAGGAAGAGAAGCCTTGGACACCCATTTCTGGGTTGGAGGCAGGACTAACAGGTGTATGGGAATGGGAATGGGAAGGCATCTTAACCTCTTTGCCACAGGTTGGAAAAGATGGGAAAATGTTTTCTTTCTCTTGGTTCTCATGTATTTGATAGATGCTTGGCAAACAGTAAGAAAATGGTGATTACAGAGTCATCACATTTTTATTAAGAACATGCCAAACTAACCTGATTTTCTTTTTTGATAAGATTACGAAACCAGTAGATGAGAGAAATGAAAGTTAATCAATGTTTTAGCAAAACTTTTGGTGAAGTATTTCACATTGTTCTTGTGAAGAAAGACGACCTGTGGACTAAGTGATAAACGTAATTAGATGGATTCAGAATGGGTTAGATAGCTGTAGCAGTTGTTAGTGGGTCATTGTCAGCAGGACAGGAGGTCTCCAGTAGAGTACCCCAGGGATCTGGGTTTGCTTGATATATTAAGTAACTCTCCATGTGCTATTTATTTTTTTTTATCAATGATTTGAATAAAGAAATAGATGGCACACTTACCAAATTTTCAGATGATATAAAATTGGGAGGGAGTTGGATTAATTAAAGTGAAATTCATTAGAGATTAATGTAAAGTCCTACTCTTGGATTCAAGAAATCAGTTTCATAAATATAAGGCAGAGGACGCATGGGTCTAGAAAAGATCTGGAGGTTTTAGTAGGCACTGGAGAGAAAGGTACCAAATTAAATTGTTTTAAATGCACCATAAAGGCTGCCTGTATAAAGGAACCCTGGAGTAAAATGTTGGGCTGTGTTGGGAAACACCTTCCAGGAATAGGGAAGTGGTAGTCTTATTGTACTTTGCCCTATTACATCTGTCTGGAGTATCGTGTTTAATTTTGGTTACCACGATATAAGAAGGATATTGATCATTTGGAAAATATCCAAAGGAGGGCAAAACCCTTGAGTCCATGTCATAAGAATTAATTGAAGGAGGTAGACATGTTTAGCCTGGAGAAGAGAAGACTCAGAATGTGAGAGCTGGCTTCAGATATTTGAAAGGCTGGCCCATGGAAGAGAGATTTGACATGTTCTCTTTTGGATGTAGAGTGCAGAATCAGGAAAGATGTCAATTTAGGCTTGAGGTCAGGACCTACTTCCTAATGGTTAGAATTGTCCAGAAGTAGATGGGCTGGGCAGTGGGCTTGAAATAGGAATTGAATGTCAAATTCTCGGGTAGCCATTGAGGTCCTTTCCAACTCCTAGATTCTTTGATTCTCACTTTTTAAAAACTTAATTTTGAATTTGGGTTATGAATATGGAAGATACCTTTGAGCTTTCCTTCTGTTGTTGTTAGATAAAGTAGGTGATCATGGGTCAAAAAAGTTCCTTGACAATGAATGTGAAGATTTTCATTACGATAATTTTTATCAGATTGCTCTTTCTGCCTGACATTTATTTAGAATATCTGTTTATCTCCTCATTCTCTCTTGTCTCTCTTGTCTCTTTCTTTCTCCTCTCCTCTTCTCCAATTTTATCAGCATATAGACATTTCCTCTGAGCTTCCCTTCCATGTAATCATCTTGATTGATTTTTCCCTATTTGAGTTTGAAATCAAAGATTACTTCCCTCCCTTCCTGCTGCCTTTCCCCACCCTTACCTCCTGGCCAAGTGATGTTTTCTAAATTTTTTTAAATCAAAAAATACTTTCCAATCAACACTAATGCCTTCTTAAATTTTATTCAGTTGTGTAGCTGAAATTCTCTGTGAATATTAACTACTTCAGTAAGATGATCAAAGAAAGTAATCTCAAAGTTCTGTGGAATTAAAAGCAAATGACAATAGTAACAGCAACTACTATAAGAATAATAGCTAGCATTTACATAGTGCTTCAGGGTTTGCAAAGCATTTTACAAATATTATTTCATTTTATTTTTTTCCCCACAACCCTGGGAGATGGTGCTATTATTATCCCCATTTTGCAGATGAGAAAACTGAGACATAAAGAAATTAAAGAGTTGAGAGGAGTAGGTAGACATATCATAGATCTTTCAAGTATTGACGTGCTGGTTGACAATATTTTAATTTGCAATAGGGATTCTCAACCCAGGGTCCATGAATCACCAAAGAGTCTGTAGATAGCTTTCAGGGGGCTATAAACTTAAATGGGGGAAAGGCCATCTTTATTCTTCACTAACCATTTTTCACTTCCTTTATGTTCCAGTGTCCATTTAAAAACATTATCCTGAGAAAAGGGCCTTTCTTAGACTTCCAAAGGGCTCTATTATACATAAAAGGTTAAGAATGCCTGATTTGCAGCTTTTTAGGGGGGAAAAACTTCTGTTATATAAAATGAAGACTACTTGTGTATGTTTACTGGTACAATTTATATATAGTATGTACATACTTATGTGTGTATTTAATATATATAGTATATAATTATCTTATATACACATTTCATTTCACCTGTCCCTTTTTTGGTCCCCTTTCCTTTTCTCCTTCTCCTCAGTTTTTCCCCTTCAGCTCTTGTCTTATTTCTTTTATAGCTTGTTAGGAGAATACACAGTCAAGAAAATGAAATTCCTTTTAGATTTCTGTTCCTGAATAATCCCTGCAATTTGTTAGGTCTTTGTACTTTTTTTCTCTGAAAAAAAGAAAGTGGAAGAATCTTAAGTAAAATGATTTGGGCATAGCCTGAGGATATTATTGCTAGGAGAACGGTAGTCAAGTTATCTGCAGAAACATGGGCTCCCAGTTAGAGCTGTGTAATAGTCTTGGACCCCAGAATTGTGAATTTAGAACTAGAAGGGACAGCAGAGGTTATCTAGCACAATCCTCTTATTTTGCAGATAAAGAAGCTGGAGTCTGGAGAGTTTAAGCAACTTTCTCAAGGTCACACAAGTGAAAAGTTTTTATTAGGTAAAGTGAAGTATGTTTGTGTGTAGATGTATGTATGGATACACACGACTTCCTCTCTTCTTTCCCTCACCCCCAGTTCTCTTTCCTTTTCCTGCTTCCCAAACCCAAGTCTTCTAACTCAAAATCTAGCACTCTTTCTACTATATTAATCAGGCTGAAATTTGCACAAAATGTTATAAAACCTACCACCTTTCTAGGCATAATCAACACAAACTTGTCATAAGATTTTTTCTCCCAGTTGCAAAACTTGGGACTTTCCATCTTCCTCTGGAACATTCAACAGTTATTTGAGACAAAATTCAGTTGAAGAGTTGTCAGTTTTCTGCCACCTGGAAATTTAATTATGAGATTTGTTACTACAATAGAAACCAATCTTTACAGGAACTCTGATGCTGGTGGTGATTGTAAATTGAAAAAGCATTTGGTTCAAGGTATTTTCACCACATTGTGAATTTACCAATCCATTGCATAGGTAGATGACACATTAATGTTTATTGATGGTAGGTGAAAAAAGGAGTTCATCATTTAGCCCTTGTTCCAGTTTGATGTGAATCACTTACTGCCTTTGTGTGCCTGGGTACCCTTCTCTAAGGATAATTACATTTCCCTTGCCAATAAAGAAGAAAAAAGCAATACCCTAGCAATAATCTAGTAACAGTTACCAATAATTTTCTAGTACTAGCAGCAGTATTCTCATCACTGTCATTAAGCCAAAAAAGCAACAGAGAGGTGACATACATGTTCTTTTCTACCAGTCCCATAACAGTCGATTTTAGACCAAAAGGTAGTGGAGGAGAGGAATAAGCATGTCTCTGTCCACCTCGAGAGGGTATTGGACATTTACTGCTGATCCTCTCAGCCTCAGTCTCCTTGTCTGTAAAATAAGGAGGATGGACTAGATAGCCTCCAAAGTCTCTTGCAACTCTGAATTTATGATCATATAATTCCTTGAAAACTCTCTGCCTTTCTCTGTAATCTTGATTCATTTTCCTTAGCTATCCATGTTGCTATGCCTTCTTTGCATCTGAGCCCCTCAGCACAAGGAAAGAAATAGTTGTTGGGAACAGGATGAATTCCTTTTTGTTTTATGTTAGGTGAAATATGATTTATCCAACAAACAACTATGAGACAAAGGCATGGGAAATACAAAGATAAATAGTAGTTTTGTCCTTTCTCCTTCCCTCTCCCTCCCCAATTCAAGGAGCCAGTGTAGGAGATCAGCATGGTTAAGGAAGATATGTCAGATTGTAAGAAGGGAAGGCACTTTGCTAAGAAGGGAATGCTAAGAATGGGTGTAGAATAAATACTCTTTCAAATGTTTGACAGTGAAAGGACTGGGGAGTGGCAGGAAATTTTATTCTGGAATGGGAAGACTTGAGCATGTTTATACATCGAAAGGAAGAAATGAATAGATAGGGTGAGATTAAAGATTAGAGAGCAAGAGGGGAGGAATTATTGATGGAGCAGGGTTCTTGAAGAGGCAGGGGACATAGGATTAAAGCAAAATGGAGTGGTTTGCATAGAAGGAGAAGAAGCCTACTTCTTCCTCTGAGACAGTAGGACAAAAGGAAAGATGATGGTTGGAGAGATGATGGTTTAAGAGATGGAGAAATTTTGAAGTGTGAAGGAGGGCAAATAAGGACACATATCCATTGGCCTCCAGTTTAGTGTAAAAGAGAAAGTGAAACCTCCTGATGTTTGAGGAAAGTACAGTTGGGATTAGGGCTTGTGGAAAAGGTCTGGAATCATTACTGTAGGAAATGTAACAGGACTATATGAGAGATGAAAAGAAAGAGTTATTGCAGTGAAGGCCCAGTTGAATCTGATAACATGAACTTGCAGGTAATGCAATCAGCAGATTTTCTCAACATTCTCCCCAGGGCTTGAATGTATTCTCTTTCTTTTTCTCTTCACTGATTTGACTGCCACCTCCTTTCTGTCTTTCCGGTCTCTCCCGCTAAAGCTTAACTATGTACTGCCTGAGTTTGCCATCCTAAAATTTCATATTGATTGTAGTGTGACCCCTCATTCCTCCTCTGACATGTAGATGTGCAGATTAATTGCTAAATGGGATGGAGGCCTGGGTACTGACAATTGAGCATTGGAGACCCAGGTAGCCTTGGCTAACTCTGTTTTCTTTTTGACCCACTGACTCTCTTGCTACTTGGATAAATACGTAGTAGGGAAGAGTTTCGAGTAAGAATTAGCATTTAAGTCTTTAAGAAATGCAAATTTTCCAAAGGTAGAAGTTATTATTATTGAATATTATTACCTTGTCTACTTTCAAAAGAGTCTGATATAGTTTTATAACTGATAAGATGAACTTAATATGCAATAGGATGGAACTGGATAGTATAGAAAGCAGTTGAATAGAGCCCATCTAAGGAAGATGAGTAGATATTACCAGGCACCAGAGATGAGCTGATCACTACATTAGAACACTAAATTTGATTATGTCTTCTGTGAGCCAAGGCAAAAAGGGGAACAAATAGAGCTATATTATAATTTTTGTTTTCTCCCTAAAGGAAGTTTATTATCTGTAGGAACTAACTCTTTTCTGTAACTAAATTTAAGCGAGAATATATTGTATTAGCACTAAATAAAGAACACTAGGTGAAATCTTCAACTATGGTTTTGCTAAATACTAAAAATGGCCTTCAAATAGAAGGCTTTTCTATTGCCCATTCTATAAAGACTGCATGTATAACTTAAAAATGAAAAATCAGTAAAGGCATTTAGAAAATCATGGACTCAGTAGTTAAAGTGTTTATTGAACTAGCTCTGTGAAATTACCAGATTTATTAAACAAGCTTTTGGCCTTGGATCACAGAAAATTCGTGATTTACCTAGAGACAGAATTTGTTGTTGGTTAAAGTGAGAGTCAGACATTTTAGATTCTGGAAGACATAAAAGGGAAAAGTGAAATCAGTGCCCCACTGACTGAAGACTTTTGAAAAAAAAGTTAGGACAAGTATCATCAGTTGCCTTCCTCAGATGCTTGATTGTGATATGGAGACGAATTGTAATTCTCAGAGGTTATGCCAAAAGACAGTAAGAACCAGCAGGTACTACCAAGCTGGAAAAGCTTTGAATATGGGCCCAGTGATGAACCTGCAAGTCTGTTTCTGAGGACCACTCCAGCTACATACAAAAGGGCCCAGGATTAGATTGGCTTCAAGGGAATGGATTTTTTGGCTATAACAACTCAAAAAAAGCCACATTTTAAGTATAGAGAATTTGTGGTCTTCCCTGATGGGCAGATTCATGTCAAGAAAATTAAAGATCCTTAAAGGATTGGAGAAACGTTACCAACAAATTATCAAAAAATGATTTTGCTATGACCTCTGTGGAATTTTAAGAACTGTTTCTTGATGACTTTGTGGACTGAGTTAGCTACTAAACATACCTCTAAATAGTTGAATAAATTCTTTTGGATGAGATTATTTGATCATTCAAATGTGGGTGAATGCTTACCAAGTACAAGAACTAATTTTAGTATAACTGAAGTTGAGTAGCCTTTTTTGGTAACAAGTAACCAAGATCCAATTGCTTCTTAAGACTTTACCTAACAAAGGATGATACGACCATGTCATCAGCATAAAGAAAAAGGCTTTTTTGGGGTTGTTGTTTCCTACATCATGAATCTAATTCATCTAATTAGCTCTACCAAGTTGGTTACTCACCGCCATGTACTCTGCAATCCAGCCATGTTGGCCCATTTGCTATTCCTTGCACATGACACTCTTGTCTCTTGTCCCAGCCCATACACTGGCTGTCCCAGCCCATACACCTAGTAATGCTTTCCCTCTTCTCCCCCACCTGTTAAAATCCAGGGTTCCCTTCAAGACTCAGCTCAAGTATCACTTTCTGAGAAGCCTTTCCTGACCCTTCCACTTGCATCTACTCTGTATGTATCTTGTATGTTTATATAAATATTGTCTCCCTCATTAGACTGTGATATGAGCTCCTGGAGAACAGGGACTGTTTTTGCTTTAATTTCATCCCCAACATTTGGCACAGAGCTTAGCTGAATCAATCCTTGTTGATTTAGATTTGATTGCTGTAAAGACAGCTCAGTGCTGCAGTGGATAGAACATTCAGCCTGGGGTCAGGAAGACATAAGTTCAAATTGGACCTCAAACAAATGAACATAATAAGATCCCCTAGCCGGCAGGAGAGTTGTGAGCTTCAGATGAGATGTTATTTGTAAAATGCTTAGCGCAGTGCCTGACATATAATAGAGACTGCCTAAATGCTTATTCCTCTCCTCCTTCCCCACTTAATTGATCAGTTGGTTTAAATATTAATTAAGAAGTGCTGAGACCCTGAGATTCAGACTTCAGATTGCCTCTGTCATGAGACCATCTTTACTGATTCTGTTTCTAGCCCTAGGCCCAGAAAAAGCCCATATCCTAGGAGCTGTATTGAGGTGGTACAGACATACAGATCCTTCTTGCCTAATGAAGCAAACTTGGATGTCAGAACAGTAAATGTGGCAAATTGTCTCAAGTTGTCCTTGATCGCTTTCTTGATGAGCCAGATCAAGGTCTAACAGTAACCAGGAATGGGATATACCTGAATCTTGTTCACTCTTCATGTAAGGCAATATTTTAGGAGATTCATTCCTGTAATTTTTTAAGGCTAAAGCTGGTATGGGAATTGGAAGAAATACTTGGCAGGCTAATTGGTCTGTAATTTGGAGGTAATAAAGGATTTCCCTTTTAACAGCTGGAGTAGAATATATGATGTGCTTGTCCTGAGGGAAATACACCTGTAGGGTTAATTAGGATAAATAGTTTGGGGCTTGTCACTCAGGATAATTTCTGAATAATTCTGGTGGCAAATGATCTAAACTTTTTTTCAGTATTTGAATCACTAAAAACTTGTTAAGTACCTTCTCTGTGCTAGATAGTGGAGATGCAAAGATGAAAACTGACATTAATTCTTGAATTAAAGACATTTATATTAAAGACAGTAGAGAGACATATATACATTGTTGTATAGGATTAAATAAATAGAGATTGCAATGATGTGAGAAATGGGATAATGTCTTTTGAAATTCAAGAAGAGGATGATCTCTTCTGATAGGGGTGAGGGTCACTTTGTGGAGGAGGTGATGCCTGAGCTATTCCTTGGAGGAAGAGAGTGAATCTAACAGGCAGAGATCTGGAGGGAGTGCTTTCAGGTATGAGGAATAATGGGTGCAAATGTACATAGATGGGGAAAAGTGGACAAGGTCAGGGAATGGTACGTAGTTGAATTTAGCTGGATGTAGTGGGAAGAAAAGGGAGTTATATGAAATAAGCCTGGAAAGATAGATTGGAGCCAGATTACGGAAAACATCCAATGTCAGACTGAGGAGTTGATATTTTGTTCAAGAAACTTTAAGAAATTACTGGAGGATTTCAAGCAGGGGAGTGATTTTTTGAGAGCTCTTTATCAGGAAGACCGTTTGACAGCTTTGTGGGGAAGAGGAAGGACTGGCAACAGGGAGACCAATTTAGAATCTGTTATATAGGTGTGAGGCAAAGAAGACCTAAACCAGGGAATTGAAAGTGGGAGCAGATAGATTTGAAAACTATTGGGAAATAAAAGTGATAGCATTAGACAACTGGTTGAATATAAAGGTTGAGAAAGAAGGAAAAGATGGATGACTGGGAGGATGATGGCACGATTAATAGAAAGAAAGGCTTGGAAAAAGGCAATGGTTTGGGAGTAAAATACACTTCTGGACGTATTGAGTTTGAGATGTAATGGTAATGGGGATTTGAAGATCTTCCCTGCCCCTTAATAAGCCTAGGGGAATTTGAAGACCTTTCCTATTTTGAAAATAAACTCAGCCCCCTAATAGTCTGAATGTAGTAACATGGAGCCTGTGGTGGGAGGAGGTTGCTGAGGGGTGGAGCAGAGCCCACAGGAAGCTGGGAGTCAGAGCTAACTAGGCTGGGAGAGAGAGAGGATGCTCTCCTATATGGACAGTCTGTTATATTTTGCAATCAAGCACTATGCAGGAATATTTATAGTCACAATCAGTATATTTATTGTGATCATTGGCACTACAGATGTCAGCAGATTGTCTAGATGTGGATATCTAGCAGGCATTTGGAAATGTGGGACTAGAACTCAGAGTAGATGTTTAGGGGTTAAAAAGAGGACAGAAGAACACTATAGACCAGGCCATGAGGTATGTTAACATATAATGGGAAGACAGAGGAGGAAAAGCCAGTGACCAAAAGAGTGACCAAGAAGGAAAACAGGTAAGGAGAAAACCAGAAGAGACACAGCCAGATAGAGAGTGTCAAGAGGGGGATGGAGTGATGGCAGGTGGTTCAGCCATATCAAAGGTTGTAGCAAGGTAAAGGAAGATGAGGACTGAGAGGGGCATATGTCTTTTAAGTGGTGGTTCATAACCTTGGAGAGCATCATTTCTGTAGAATGATGGGGACAGAAGCTGGATTGGAGAAGGCTGAGGAGTGAGTAGATGGTGAGGCATTTCAGCAAGTATAGACTGCTCATTCTAGAAGTGAAGAATAAGAGAGAGGATGGTCATTGGGGTAGGGGTGGGGAGATGGTGTGAAAAGAAAGCTGCTTTTTGAAGACTAAAATAGCGGTTTATAGAATACTTGAAGGTTTACAAGCAGTGTGCTCACAGTGACCTGTGAAGTAGATTATCTCCATATAGAGGTCAGGAAACTGAGGCTCCGAGTGGGAAATGTGTCAAAGCTTTAGTAGGAGATGAAATAACAAGCTGAGAGAGGAGGAATGGAGTCAGTACAGATAGTGAGGTCCCAGACAGTGGGGAGTAGTGGTGACACTCGAAGATTCACAAAGCGCTTTATGTAGATTATCTCGAGGTCAGTCTGAAGTAGACACCGCCAATGTTATTATTTCTGTTTTACCAATGAGGAAGCTGAAACAGAGAGCCTGAGAGGTTTGCCTATGGGTGGTAAATGGTAGAACTGAGGCTTCAGCTCCTAAGGCTTCTAACTCCAAATCCATTGCTGTTTGGTGTCAAAAGGAAATAGGAATGGCTAGGTGGTGCAGTGAATAGAGCACTGGCCCTGGTGTCAGGAGGACCTGAGTTCAAATGTGGCCTCAGACACTTAACACTTACTAGCCGTGTGACCTTGGGCAAGTCACTTAACCCCAATTGCCCTGCCTTCCCCCCTCCAAAAAAAAAAAGGAGGAAATACAAGCATAAGGATTATCTGTAGCAGAAGTTCATCTCTTCCTCTAAGACCAGAAGAAAAGGGGAAAGGACTAAGACAGATCTTTGAGGGATGGAAGAAGAAAAATGAGGGAGTTCTGTCTAGTGGCCTTTATCTTCTCAGAAAAGTGAGAGTCAAGATTATCTGCTAAGTCAGTATCTGTGGCCAGACTTGAAGACTTGAAGGAAGAGGAACTTTTAAAAACTTTGGGGGGGATGTGTTAGTGTATCAATAAGGGATGAATTAAACAATGGCCATTTAGTCAGTCCACAAGCATTTATTAAGCTCTTACTTTGTGCCAGACATTGGATCAAGCACAGGGATACAAATACAAATAAGCCCCCACCTTTAAGGAGCTCCCCTCCTAATGCAGCAGTGAAGACTTTTTGTTAATGGTTATCGTACATTTAGAGGAGATTCACTTAGCATGGCTTTGGGATTTTCTCCATTAGTACCTTCAGCATTTGAGAATTAGAAGCAAATAAAAGTAGATGGTAGAAGATTGCAGGCATTAGTAGGCTAGGAATAGGAAAGGGTCAAGGAGAGATAGAAAGATGGAAGGGACTACATTGTAGAAGAGCATACCCCCTTGAAGCTGGGGGGGGTGGGTGGGACAGAAGTGTTTTTGCTTGCTAGAATTCAATTTGATTTTATTTTCGATTCTAAATTCTCTTCCTTCCCCCTCCATTTCATCTACCCCTTGAGAAGGCAAGAAAAACAAAGCCCGTTACAAGTATGTATAGTCATGTAAAACAAATTCTTGCATTAGTTCTGTCAAAGAAAGAAAAGGAAGGAAGGAAAGGAAGAAAGAAAATATTCTTTGATCTGCACTCTCATTTCATTACTTCTTTATCTGGAGGTAAATAGTCTATTTCATTTTGAGGAATTTGGAATTGTGGTTGGTCATTATATTAATGAGAGTTACTAAATATTTCCAAGTTGATTATCTTTTTTTTTTTTTTTTGCTTTTTGGAGGGGGGAAAGTAGGGCAATTAGGATTAAGTGACTTGTCCAAGATCACAAGACTAGTTTTGTGTTAAGTGTCTGAGGCTGGATTTGAACTCAGGTCCTCCTGACTCCAGGGCTGGTGCTCTATTCATTGCATCACCTAGCCACCCCTAAGTTGATTATCTTTACAGTATTGCTATTACTGTGTAAATTGTTCTTTGCTCACTTCACTTTGCATCATTTCATGTCTTCCATTCTTCTTTCAGAAACAGTTTTTTTCTGAAACTCTTTCTTTCATCATTTCTTATTGCACAGTAGTATTCCATCATATTCATAAACCATAACTTGTGCAACCATTAGCTGATTGATGGGCAATTCTTTAGTTTCCAATTCTTTGCCACTGCAAAAAGAGCTGCTATAAATATTAGTACGTTATGGGTTCTTTTCCTCTTTCTTTGTTCTCTTTTGGGGCATAAACCTAGTAGCAGTATTTCTGGGTCAAAAGGAATATATAGTTTAATAGTTTTTTAGGTATAGTTCCAAATTGCTCTCCAGAATTGTTGATTCACAACTCCACCAACAGTGCATTAAAAACTCTGTTTGCCCACAGCTCTCCAACATTTGTCATTTTCCCTTTTTGTTAACTTGTCTTTGCTTGTTATAGAATTGTGCCTACATTATCTACCCACAGGAATGGGTGTTTTTAGAGAGGAGATGGGATTTGTCCAAGATGGGACATGGTTGTCTAGCTGAAAGACCCATCCATCCAGATTTTCTTTTTTGAGAAAATCTTCACTCCATGTTAGTACATCAAAGGCTAAAGTTCTCTACTCCATGTCCTCCTTGAACACAGGATAAAAAACTTCTCTTTTGCCATGGTACTACCAAGGCATCATGATGAAATAGAAAGTTGCAGAATACCTTTGTTTGAGTCAAAGTTCACTCTTTAGCTATGTGACTTAAGGAAAGTCACTTGTCATCTCTGAATCTTGGTTCCCTCCTCTATAAAATAGGAGCACTATCTATGGGGCAGCAGTAACACTGTAACAGAGAGAATGCTATATTTGGAGTTGGACTTGAGTTTAAAGTTATGCTTCTGCTGCTTACTGTGTGAGCTTGGACAAGTTGCCTATTTCAAGTGTCCTCCAGGTCCCCTTTATCTCCAAATTTGTGACGTTCTGAAATGGTTAACAATAGCTAACTGCAAAGGGAGGGAAGGGAAGCCATTCAGTGAACCACATAGTTCAGAGTAGACAGAATAGCAGATTCTAGCTCAGGAACTTCTGGCTGTATGCACTCAAGACTGTTGTCAAACTATTTAGGTGGGGGAAGTAACTTTTCTATTCATCAATGGGAAATGGTGGCTTTATAATTCCCCTTACAAAAGCCATGCTGCAAATAGTGTCCACATACCTGTACTCACTTCCTCTATTAGCTGGATTGAAAGTCTCCTGTTGGGATTGATCTTAATTCAATTTTCTTATAGGAGAGTTTTTGTATTTGTCCTCTACTAAAATTATGTTCTGACGCTTCCTCTTGACTTGTATATATCCCTGTATCCCCTAAGATTATGCCATCAAATTACAAGCTTTGAAAGGTCCATCCTGCCAGGCTAGGAAGACTTTAAGTATAGACCCAGTATTAGAAGACCAGTCAAGCTAAAATTCAGAGGGGTTTATCACTAGATGTTGAAATCTCAGCTAATAGGGAGTGTTACCTGATTTCTACCTGTGGTGATACCTTAATAATTTTGGTAGATATTTTAATTTATTTATCTGTTTTCTTTATTTTCTGGTGGTCTTTATCAGAACAAGGTAGAGAGAAGACAGTTACCAAATGGCAAGTTTTAGCCTGTTTACAGTTGGTACATAGTTAAAGGGTAGATTTTTCCCCAAAAGACAGAGTAAGCTTGGAAAGTTAATTTTTAAATTGTACTCCACCTTATCCCTAAAAATTTCAATATTCCAGTATAAGTATTTGCAGGCTGAAGAAAAAAACAAATTTAAAGGGAAATGGTGAGTTTTTACAAAGTATTGGTTTGCTTCCATTGATACTGGAAGCTCCTAGAAGGTAGAGACATTGTCCTTGAATCTCCCCAAGCACTTAACACTGCCTGTGTTGGGTATTTAATAAATGTTTGTTGAATAGTCCAAGTTTATGTTGGAGGTAAGCAAGGGGGACTAATAAAATCAATAATGCTGGATTCTTAATTAGAGAGAGATGAATTCTTCATGGACTATCACAGAGACTTCATTTAACATTATAAGATTGTGATAATGAGTTTGACTGAGTAATTTCCTCTTTGGTTCAATTGGTTATTCTAGTAAAAAGAACCCATGGAGAATTTTCTCAATCCAGATTTCTTATAGCTGAATTCTTAGCAGAAGTCATGCCAACTCTAGTGTTTAAATCTCCTAGAATTAGACCAGTTAACAAATAACTGTAAGACTGGTTTCATATTTATTCTAGACATTTGAGGGATTGGTATATAAAATAATAGAGGAAATGCATACAAACATACAGTAAAGGATGCCAAATTTGTTTTAGGGAGCTTAATCAAAATTGGGAGAAACAGTTTCTTAGCATATGGTTTCATCTCAGAGGCAGATCCCCTGGTGCTGACTGAAACCAGAGTGGTTAACTCACTCTTGCCATTATCAGTGTTACTTTAATAGGTAATTAATTGAAAAAAAGTGCTTACAGCTTGATACATGAAGGAACTCATTCTCTAGTAGCTAAGTCTCTTGCAGAAAAATGTTCAAACTTGACAGGAAGGTTGAAAAATCAGTATCTTTACTTTTGCTTTCCTATTCTATCACATTTCATGGTAGGATATATAATCACTGTAATATATGATTCAGACCCTCTTCAGAATCATAGAGCATAATTGATAACTTTTGTTTGAATACCACCAATAAATATCCTCTTTCCTGAAAAAATAGTTAAGCAAAACTGTCTAATGTACCAAGTTTGACTGACAGCACAGATCATAACATTTTACAGTTGGAAGACTGTAGAATCCTTTTACTTTTTAGAAAACTAAGATCCATAGAGATTCAAACATTTGTTCAAGTTCATGCATCTAGTAAATGGCAAAGCTCTTCTGACTCCTAATAATACAGGGTATGATACACAGTAAAGATAATATCTGTTTTTCTTTTGAATTTGGAATCACATGATGCTTATTGCTAATATTACTGGGATTCCTCGAGCTAGTGCAGCTGGGACAAGGAGAAGCATACAAGTAGCCTATTTCCTCCTTAGCCCTTTATGGATTTTTTATCAAATTCCATTAGAGCAAGAGGAAGACTCAAAAATTGTATTGTTGTGTAGATTGATTAGAGTATATGGCTGGTGAGAATGAAATTAAATGAGGGTCAGCCTGTTGAAGACATGAGCCACATCCCACAACTAAGAAGCTTTTATGTATAGGGATAGAGGTGCAGCAAAAGCGACTTTGAGTCAGGATCCACAGACATGGTACAATTTCTGATTGGGTGACTTTCTGAGAGAAGGAAAGAAGGAAGGAAACAAGAATGCATTTAGTTCCTACGATGTGCCAGGCACTGGGCTAAATGCTTTAAACATATCTCATTTGATCCTCACAACAGCCCTGGGAAGTAGATGTTGTTTTGATTCCCACTTCACAGTTGAGGAAACTGACAGTGGTTGTGACTTATGCAGGGCCATAGCTAGGAAATGTCTGTGACCAGACTTGAACTGAGGTCTTCCTGACTCCAAGCCCAGCCCTCCATCCACTTGCTGCCTCTAAATGGCTAGGCTGAGTGGAAGAGGACAGTTAGGTGAGTTCTGTAAGGTAGCCTATGTTTGGAAGCATCTTATCCTAATCCAAGATAATTTCATTCTTATTCTCAGAGGTCTGTTCATAGGAGTTGACAAGCTAAGTTCCATGAGGAGAAGGTCTGTCTTGTTTGATCTTTGTGTTTTCTCTGCTGTTCACAGCCTAGTGACTTACACACAGTAGTTGGATAAGATGAATACTGGTTAAGTGAATCCTCTTCAATGGATTTCTGATACTTAGATAGCTTATTGAAGTTTGAAGACTAGCTGCACATGCCTGAGATTTACTAGTTCTCTCCTTGTCATTATATCAGTGAGTCTGTCCATGGGGCAGTGAGCTAGCTCCATGGAATGAAAGCTTCCTCATCAGGAGAATGTGTGCAAACTGACTTCTCCTTTGTTTTCATAAAAAGGAAAGCAGAATGAGGCCGTTCCAGACAGTAAGAGAATTCCTTTTAAAACCCGGATTTGATAGGAGAGGTTGTTTTGTCCAAACTTCTAGAAGAAACTCATATAAAAAGAATCCTAATGATTTAAGCAATGATCATTTTCTAGTATGTCTCCTTCACATTAGATACTCATGACCTAGTTTCTAACTAAAAAGAGATGAGGGAGAGATTGCACTTTGAGACTTCCCGACTGCTTCCTTTCTGGGTCCTCAATTTGACCTGTTTGAAGGACTGAAAGAATGTAAAAAGATATATGAACCAGATATTTGTTGTGTGTATGCTTTGTATTGGATACTCTATTGGGTGCTAACATGATAAGGGGACTGGATTGTTCTAGATATGACAGAACATCACTGTTTTGGTAACTGAACAATTTTGAGATATGTTCTTATGTTCTCTTCAGATGGCAATTCCAGAACAGTAACACTTTCCCAGACCTCTCATTCACTCCCCACCCCCCTGCCCATACACACCAATATTTCAATGATTGCAACTTTGTGTGGGACAATCAACCAGCCTCACCTGGAGGGCATTCCTTAGGGGTTGAGAGCTGTCTGGCTTTAGACTGAGAGGTGTGTTTGACAGTTCTATAAGTCACTGAGTGACTAGAGGACCTGGGGAATGATATGAGAACATAGGGGTGGAGTAGGATTGAATAAGACCTGTAACTAAAGCAAGGGCCATCTAATTTTGCATTAATGCTTCTTGTTCCCCATTAAATTAAATATTAAAATATTAAAATTCTAATACAGTAAGTTAGTTTACTGAGGGAAAAGCATGATCTGATATCTAGGCTGAAAAATTGCTAGAGCAATGTATCACTGTTCTGAATTTCATTTGTATTTTTCCTTCCTATTGCTCTCCCATTGATCAGTTAAAGTAATACCCTAATAACAAATATAAGTAGTTCAACAAAACAAATTCCAGTATTGACCATCAAAAGTGTATGTTTTATTCTGCATTTTAAGCCCATCACCTAACTGGCAGGAGATAGGTAACATGTTTCATCTTCAGCCTTCTAGTTTCATGGTTTATCATTGTATCAATCAGAGTTCTAAAGTCTTTCAATGTTGTCATTGAATAAATTGTTCTAGTTCTGTTCACTGTGCATTGATTCATAGAAATCTTTTCAGTATCCTTCAAAATTCCCCGGGCCCTCTTCACTTCTCCTGCTATACTGCTTCACTTGGTAATCTCATCAAATCCCCTGGAATTTATTACCATCTCTAGTCTCAAATCTCCCAATCCTGTCTCATCCTCTCTGCTTATCTCCAGTCTCACGTCTCTGGCTGCCTTTCAGATACCTCAAAATTCATATCTGGTAGTCATCTTAAACTAAGTATATCCAAAATGGAATTCATTATTTTCCCCCTAAACCTTCCCTACCTTCTAAGCCTTCCTTATTAAATTGTAGAAGGCAACACTTTCATCCCAGTCTCTCAGGCTTGCAATTTAGGAGTTATTCTGGATTCCTCTCTATTTCTCACCCTCACCCCTCCTAACTAAGCTGTTACCAAGATCTGTTGGTTTCACCTTTTCAACATCTCTCAGATACTTCAGCCTTCATCCCCTCATGCCTGTAATAATCTACTGGTGGGTCTGCCTGCCTCAAGTCTCTCCCCACTGTAGTCCACTCTACATTCAGACACCAAAGTGATTTTCCCAAAGCACAGATCCAACAATGTCACATCCCACTCCACCCTACTTGGTGAGCTCCAGATGCCCTTTCACCTCCAGGATGAAATATAAAATCCTCTACTATGGCTTTAAAAACCTAGCCCCATCCTATCTCCAGTCTTTTTATTCCTCACTCCCCACATACATTCTTTAATATAGGGACACTGATTTCTTTACTGTTCCGTGAACAAGACTTGTTAATCTCTTGGCTCCAGCCATTTTTTCTGGCTGCCATCCATGCCTGGAATGTTCTCCCTCCTTATCTCCATCTGCTGTCTTCTCTGGCTTCCTTTAGGTCCCAGCCAAAATCTTATCTTCTATAGGAAGCCTTTCTTAACCCTTCTCAATTCTAGTGCCTTACCTTTCTTATTTATTTCCTATTTATCCTGTATATAGTTTGTTTGTACATATTTGTTTACTTGTCTCCCCCATTAGATTGTAAATGCTTGAAGGGACTTTTATCTCTTTTTATACAGTGCCTGGAACATATTAGGTGCTTAAGAAATATTTGTTAATTGACTTTCCATTTTATCATTTCTTATATCACGATAACATTCCATTACATTAATTTACCGAAGTTTGTTTAGCCATTTCCCAACAGGTAGGCGCCCTTTTAGTTTCTACTTTTGTCCTGGAAGGATTCTTTAGGAAGTGAGATTTCATATAAGACTGATCATCCCAGCCTGAAAGTCATGGGTAGTGACCCCTTTAAACTCTTGTCCTTTAACACATATTTTTGGCAAAGCCACACATTTCATACCTAGGGAAAGAAGGAAAATAGTCACCAGTAAGGTTGGTTCAGGTGCATCAGAGACTTTTCAGATAGCCAAATCTCTTCCATCCATTAACCATTATATGAATATAATAAAATGTTTGAAATTAAGGAAGCTAATTTTTATAGCAAATTTCTCTATTAAAGTATCATTCCTCAAATACACAGGGAAATAAGCCAGGTGTGTAAAAATAAGAGCCATTCCCCATTTGATTAATAGCCAAAAGATATGAATGGGCAGTTTTCAGAAGAAAAAATCAAAGCTATCAATAATCATGTGAAAAAGTGCTCTAAATCACTGTTGATTAGAGAAATGGAAATTAAAATAACTCTGAGTTACCACTTCACATTTATCAAATTGGCTAACATGACAGAAAAGGAAAATGAGAAATGTTGGAGGGGATATAGAAAAATTGGAACACTAATGGATTGTTGATGGAGTTGTGAACTGGTCTAACCATTCTAGAGAACAATTTAGAACTATGCCCAAAGGGCTATAAAGCTGTATATACCCTTTTACCCAGCAATAGCACTACTAGGTCTGTATCTCAAAGAGATAGAAGAAAACTATTTGTACTAAAATATTTATAGTAGTTCTTTCTGTGGTGACAAAGAATTAGAAATTAAGGGGTTGCCCATCAATTGGGGAATGACTGAATAAGTTGTGATCTATGATTGTAGTGGAATACTATTGTTCTATAAAGGGGACAAAGGGGATGGTTTCAGAAAAACCTGGGAAGACTTATATGAACTGATGTAAAGTGAAGTGAACAGAAACAGGAGAACGTTGTACATAGTAACAACAATATTGATGATGATCAACTGTGAAAGACTTGACTACTCTGATCAGTACAATGATTCAAGAAAATCCAGAGGACTCACAAAGAAAAATGCTGTCCATCTCCATGAAGTCTGAGTGCAGATTGAAGCATAATTTTTTCACTTTCTTTATTTTTCCTGCTTTTCATTTTGCAGCATGGCTAATATGTAAATACATTTCACATGATTCCATGTATATAATTGTTATCACATTGATTGCCTTCTCAGTGGGTAGGGGAAGGACAGAAGGAAGGGAGAAAATTTGGAATTCAGAATTTTAAAAATGAATATTAAAAATATAAATCAGAAAAATATATAAACTAGAAAAAAGGAAAACTTCAGGAAGCTAAGGAGAGGGTCATAAAGTAGGGAGAGACTAAGAAGTGTTCATTTTGCTGCCATATCAGAACCCTGTTAAGGATAATTTGAGAAAGGAGAACAGAATGCCAAAATATAGTTGTTTGGCTCTGCCAATAGGAATTTGTTTGCTTTATAAACCTACTTTGAAAGAGGCAGTTGATAATCATCATAAATCAATCCTGAACATAAACCAGTTTATCATATGTTATAGTAAACTTAATGAGTATTTAAATGTCTGTATAGGGTTGTGGATCTAAGGGAAGGAGTTTTTAAAGGAGTTTTAAAATTTAGGTTTTTAAAGGAGTTTTTAAATTTAGTTTTTTTTAAAAAGGAGTTTTTAAATTTAGGTTTACTTAGTCTTATCTAATTTTATCTTATTGCTTTTCTGCTTCTTATCCTGGGAGGAGTTGGGGAAGGGCTATGGATCTGGGCTGAATAATAGTAGTATGAAAATCTTGTTGGTAACATTTAGAATGATGCAGAAGTAGAGACTGATTTGGGGGAGGAGAAACTGAGGAAATTTTGAAGAACACTGTCCAGGCCCAGATAGCAGAACACTGGGTTATGAAGAAGCAGGATTAAGGAGAATGTAAGTGAACTAAGGAAGAACAAGGAAGATTAGGTAGTAGAATCTGATGAAGTATTCTCAGGAAGGATAATGAAAAGGGAGTTGTAAAAGAAGGCAAAAGAAAAGGCTAGGTAAGTAAGAAAAGGTAAGTGAACAATGAGAGTTAAGTAAATTGTTAAGTTGGGCAAATTTATTTATGTATTTATTTATTTATTGCTTTTTGGAGGGCAATTGGGATTAAGTAACTTGCCCAAGGTCACATGGCTAGGTTGTTGGGCAAATTTAATGACATCTGAGATTTGTGCAAGATCAGTGGGAAGGAGTTATATAGTTCTGGCTATGTCTGTGGAATTATTGACAAATAAAAGGAGGATGGCTGGGGTTATCAGGTTATTAAGAAATAATAATTAGCTATATAGATTTCTAACCTGGTGCTTAGGATTGAGATTTAAACAATGGAAATAGTTTTGAGAAATAAGGGTGACAGTCTTAATTATGGAAAATAGAGGACATTGTTGGGCTTCTAGTATTTGATGTTTATGTTTTGGTCATAGCCAAATGATACTTATCTTTGCTCCAAGCATATGCTGATTGCTCTCCTGGAGGAGAAAGTGAAGGAACTCAAAGAATACCTTTCCACATTCTGTTTTTTTTTTTATTTTTTTTTTAAAGCAATTGGGGTTAAGTAACTTGCTCAAGGTTACACGGCTAGTCATTATTTATGTGTGGGTGCTCATTTTCTGAGGCCGGATCTGATCTCGGGTCATCCCAGCTCGGCGCTCTTACTGCGCCACCTAGCCGCCCCTTTAGGGCAATTGGGGTTAAGTAACTTGCCCAAGGTCACACAGCTAGGTTTTTATTTGTATGGATTAAGTGTCGGAGGCCGGCTCCGAACTCAGGTCCTTCTGACTCCAGGGCCGGCGCTCTATTCACTGAGCCACCTAGCCGCCCCCACGTTCTGTTTTTTTTTAGGAGTAACAGGTTCCTAAAGAAGAGTCCAGATTTCAATAGTAAATAGTAAAAGAATTCTGTAGTAAAGAGGGGAGCTTTGACTCTTGTCAGAATGATGGAGTCAAACCTAGGCACAGTACTAAATACTAGGTATACAAAGAAAAGCAAAAGTAATCCGTGTCCTCAAGGATGTCATAATATAGTGGTGGGAAGGGGGCAGACAATTAAAAAAAAAAGCCCAACTATATACATACAAGATATGTATTGGGTAAATTGGAGATAATCTCAGGGAAAAAACCCTACTAACATTGAGGGTGGGTAAAGATGAGACTTTACATGAGACTTGGAAAAAAACCAGGAGGTGAAGGTAAGGAGAGGAGTAAGATGTGAGAAGGCTTGGAAGCAGCCAGAGAATTTTATATTTGACCCAGAAGGCAATAGGGAACCGTTAGAGTTTATTGACTAGGGGAGTGACATGATCAGACCTGCACTTTAGGAAGTTAGCTTTGTTAGCTGAGTGAAGCCTATTTAAAGAGAGATTTGAGGCAGGGAAAAACCAACTTGCATTCTCTTACAGACCAGGCACGAGGTGATGAGGGCTGTATCAAGGTGCTAATATCAGTGGAGAGAAAGAGGCTTATAAGAGAGATGTTACAAAAGTAGAATCAGTAGGATCTGGCAACAGATTGAATATGGGAGATGAGAGAGTGAAGAATCAAGGATAGAGTAACAAAGCAACTCTTTGTTGTTCTGATAACAATAAAGAAGTTGTTCGCATTCTGCAGTGTGGACCCAAGAAGTAACAGAGAATGTTACAAGACTTCAAAAGTGAATGATAGCTACCCACTATTAGTGATTATTATGGGCACAAGCAACATCAAAAGAAACCTAAAAAGTGTTGTTACTGATTGTTGTCTTACATGAGAAACTGGAAGACCACAGGGCACAGGTTGTATTTCTGCACTGTTTTCTATTGAAAGCAAGGGATGTAGAAGAGAAAAGTTAATTTGGAAACTGAACAACTGGTGGTGTTCTAAGAAATGGTATCTAAGGGGTATCTGAGAATGGGGTTTGAGCTTCTGGATCATGGCTTACAATACTAACAGATTCTTTGCCAGACATAGAGTAGACTTTTGAAAGGCTGATAAAAATATATTTGCAGGTATCTAATCCAAGTGGCTGTAAACTGGAAAGAATGGGGGAGGACAAAGACTGCCTATGTATATATGCAAAGTTAGATGCTATAGAGAGGAAGCACAAAGAAGGAAAAAGAATAGTACCTGAGAGAATATCCAAAAATAGTAGGAACCTACAAGGAGTAAGCGATTGTTTTTATTTTTGAGGAGTATTGGGAGAAAAGGAAGGATACACTCAATGGGGCATAGAAATCTATCTTACCCTACAGGAAAGTAGGATGAGAAAAGTAAAAAAAGGGGGGTGAGGGGTGGTAAAAGGAAGGGCAGATTGGGGGAGTCAGTAGCCAAAAGCAAAACACTTTTGAGGAGAGACAGGGTGAAAGGAGAGAGAGAATAGAATAAATGGGAGGGGAGTAGGATGGAGGGAAATACATTTAGCAATCATAACTGAAAAAAAATTTTGAAGCAAGTTTCTCTGATAAAGGCCTCATTTTCAAATATATAGAGAACCAAGTCAAATTTATAAAAATAAGGCCTTTCTCCAATTGATAAATGATCAAAGGATACGAACAGTTTTCAGATGAAGTAATCCAAGTTATCTATAACCATATTTAAAAATGTTCAAAATCACTATTGATTGGACAAATGCAAATTAAAATAATTCTGAGGTACTGCCTCATACCTAATAGATTGGTTAATATGATAGAAAAGGAAAATAAATGTTGAAGGGGCTGTGGGAAAAAAGAGACATTAATACACTGTTGGAGTTGTGAACTGATTCAGCTATTCTTTAGCGCATTTTGAAACTATACCCAAAGGGTATACGAATACTCTTTAACCTAGCAATGTTGCTACTAGTTCTATATCCAAAAAGATTAAAAAACAAACAAACAAAAAGGAAAAGGGCCTATATATACAACAATATTTGTAGCAGTGCTTTTTTGGTGGCAAAGAATTGAAAATTGAGGGAATGTTCATCAGTTGGGGAATGATTGACCAAACTGTGCTATGTGATTGTGAGGCAATACTATTGTATTATAAGAAATGATAAACAGGATGTTATCAGAAAAACCTGGAAAGATTTAATATGAGCTGATGCAAAGTGAAATGTGCAATATATAGAGTAACAGCAATGTAGTAAGATGATTTAGCTATTCTTCGAAATATGGTGATCCAAGACAACTCTGAAGGACATATGATGAAAAATGCTTTCCATCCCCAGAGAAAAAACTGGTGGGGTCTGAATATAGATTGAAGCATGCTTTTTTACTTTTTTTATTTTTCTTGAGGGATTTTTTTTGGTCTGTGTTTTCATTTACAACATGACTAATAAGGGAATATGTTTTGCATGACTACACATGAATAACCTGTATAGAATTGCTTACCTTCTCAATAAGGAGGGTGGGGAGAGAGGAAAGGACAGAATTTGGAACTCAAAGTTTTTAAAATGAATGTTGAAAATTGTTTTTTCACGTAAGTGGGGGAAAATAAAATACTAAATAAAATCTTTAAAAAGAACAAGGCATGTCAGACTAACCTAATTTTCTTTTTTGACAGGATTACTAAACTAGCAGATTAGGGGGATGCTGTGGATATAATTTATGATTTAAATTTGATAAAGTATCTCATCCTCTTCCTGTGGAGAAGATGGAGAGATGTAGTCTAGACTATTGGTATTAAACTTAATGTTGGTAGGTGGTGGTCCCGAAAATTCCTGGGTGTGGCTTAAACAAGATTAAAATGTAATTGGGAAATGTTTAACAAGATAAATGAAAATACAGTGCAACAGATCATATTAATATGGGATTTTTCCAAGCTGCTCTACCAGCTGGGATCAGTTTCTGTTTGAATTTCTAGATTATAGATTCAGAATTGGTTGGATGATGGACTTCAAAGAGTTGTTGAAGTGTCCATATGGCAGGAGGTCTCCAGTGGAGTGCCCTAGGGATCTGTGCTTAATCCTGTGCAGTTTAACATTTTTGTCAGTACTTTAATAAAGGCATAGGTGGTATACTCATTAGATTTGCAGATGCCACAGAGCTAGAGTAAAAGCAATGGATGTCAATCAGGATCCAAAGAGATCTGAACACACTAAAACATTACTAGTAAGTAAGAAAAAATCTCATAGGGATAAGTCTTTTACTTGGGTACAAAATAAACAACTTCACAAATATAATATCGGGAAGGTATTGGAATTTTTGGTAGGCTGCAGCAATTATTGATATTAGTGTGATTTGGCAGTCAAGAAAGAGCTAATATGGTCTGGGGCTACATTAAGAGGGCAGATTTTCTAGGGATGGAGAGGTGATAGACTCATTGTACTCTGCCATTTAAGAAGAACATTGATATGCTGGACAATGTCCAGAGGAGGGCAACAAATATGGTGAAGAACCTTGAGTCCAGGAGAATTGGTATAAACATGTACTAAGTAGTGTAGGTATATCAATTCATTGGAATAGTCAACAAAGGTTCATATAGGAAGTAAGACTTTGAATTGTGTTGGGTATTTTTATGTTGGTAGGATGGGCAAAGAATGTCAAACCTTCAACTAGATTACCATTTCTTGGTGCACGGTCACTTTGGGATTAATCCCACCTTAAAATCATTTCAGAAAACAGCTGTAGGAAGTTCAGGAACCAAAACACAAACATTGCCTCATAGCGTCCAATGGTGTTCATAAAAGATGGCCAAATTTGCACCTAGAGGAGTAAAGGGTGGGAAACAGGACAAAGCTGGGGGAGAGAAGAAATTGTCTCTGATGATTGACCTATGTAGCTCTACCTCTCTGAAGAAAATAGCTGGGCTGCTTGCAGTGTGGTAGGTGAAGGACATTAGGAAAGCCAAAACAATTCAACGAGGCACTTCTGAGAGTTTGAACTGTATGTGAGTCAAAGCAGAACCCCTGGAGAAGAATAAAGAAAAGGAGATGGCTCATCTGGCAGGACACATGAAGGCACATACCAAGGGAAATGGGATAAAAACAGGGAGGCCTTTTCTTTAAATCGAAGGAACAGTAAGAAAATGGACTGGAAAGATAGTGATGGTGATGAAAGGTGTCCCCATTTTGAATGACTCTGCAAAGTGTGAGTAATCGAGCTGAGAAAACCATCCTGCCCAGGGGAGCTTTGAATGTGAAGGAGCCCAAATATAAGGAGATTTCCCATCGTCTCAACAGACTGAATTTGAAATGTCGTGGAATGAAATGCTGCAGACAAAACACAGAGAAGGAGCAAGCTGTAATTATTTATCAAGTTTGGGTGAGAGGAGTACAGAGATCATGACATGAAGTAGAGTTCTTGTATCAGTGTCTTTCCCCAGTCCTCCTCTTGCCCCCCAGATCTGTTGCTCATCCTCCTGTTCTTTCCTTGTAGCTTCTGATTGATCAGGAAAGCGACAAATAAAATAGCAGTGCCTGCCTCTTTCTGACCACTTGACTGAGGAGAGCAATAGCAAGAAAACTTGTTTTACTTTTTTTTTTTTTTGCTTTTTTTGAAGAGGGGTTAAGTGACTTGCCCAAGGTCACACAGCTATTAAATATTAAGTGTCTGAGGTCAAATTTGAACTCAGGTCCTTCTGAATCCAGGACCAGTGCTCTATTCACTGAGCCACCTAGCCATCCCTGTTTTTCTTTTTAATAGTAATTACTAAATAAGCCTCTAATTCTTTAGAGCAGAGAAGAAAACACACCTGCCCTCCCTACTACTTAGTTCTGGAAGAAAGAAAGGTCAGAGTACAAATCCATTTTTGTTTTATCTAGACTTTGATTTCATAGGATTAGGGAACTCCCAATGAGGAAATTTGCTCTACTAATTCATATGGGCCCTCTTCTGCATAAGAGCATTGCCTGGGACCTGGGGACATGTGTAAAGGACTTGCCTAAGGTTGAACAACTTTCATGAGTCAGAAATGGAAATGGAACCCGAGTCACAGATGAGATGTCTGTCTAGGAGGCTATGCTACCAATCATCTATTATACTGATTTTTGAAAAACAACAATATTATAATGAACTTCTAGGCCATCAGGCTAACAGGTGATCCTGTTTGTATCTCTTCATTGAATGTATTGAGCTATCCCCTTCTTTTTGCCCTATTCCAGCTGCTGAAGTGACTGACTTTCCAACTGCCCACATGAAACTTATAAGAAATAAGAAATTTATTATTGGTGAGATAGCAAATAGTATCTGTGTATCTTCTCACAACTCTGTAGGCTTTTGGGAAGTATCATGATGGACATATATTCAACTTGTCATGATCTGTGTGAATTTTAATCCTTTCCTCTTGTTCTTCTAGGCAGATCACCTAAATTGGTAATACTAGTAGATGTAGAGTACTCTTTAGTCCAGCCATATCATTGATGGCAGTATTATATTTATTGGGGCTTAATCCTTTTGAATTGTGCTTACTGTGCTCCCATTGAACCTAGAACCACATTGATAATATTTTTCTTGTTGCCAGACCAATTCTGTGTTAGACTAGTACTTGTGAAGACTTGTGGATAAAACTGAGGAAAGACCTTTTATAAAGATGACTTTTTGTATATATATATATATTTCATTATTTGGTGGGGGAAAGCAGAAAAAGAGATTGGCAAAGTGGCATTAAAAATATAGCATTAGTAAAAGCTTTGCAGAGCTGGCAATAGCCTCATAAATATTGTGGATAGGGGCGGAGCCAAGATGGCAGAGTAGAAAAAGCACATCCAAGCCACTCTGCCCCCAGATTACCTCCAAACTATGTAAAAGGGGATTCTGAACAACTTCTGGAGCCCCAGCACCCACAGAACGACAAAGAGAAGTTAACCTCCCGCAGAGGACAGCCCAGCAGCCCTGCAGGAAGGACCAGCACAGCGCTCTGGGAGCAGCACAGCACGAAGTGCGAGGGGAGCTAAGCACAGGTCCACCTGAGTTGAGGTTTTAGCCCCAGGGCGGCAGGGCCAGCAGCTGGCTGGAGGGACCCCAGAACACAAGCAGCTGTGGCGATTCCAGAATTATCAACATAGACATGCCTAGGACAAAGTGAGAGGTTAATGCCCTATGGACTTTGGGACCAGTATTTGGGGAACGTGTCGGCTTCCTCCCCTGGGGGCTAGAAGCTGCTGAGGAGACATGCCATTTTGTAGTTTTCAGAGGCAGCTCCAGCTTCTGGCCTGTGAACTGTAGGGAGATCTAGCGATCAGTCTTGGGGGATAATCGCTCTTGCTGTAACCTCCCTGGATCTGGATTGTGATCTGGGGTGGAGGTTATGGGTGGGTTTTCAGCTTGCCAGAAACGGAAGTTGTCCCCCCTCCCCCCACACGTTCGGGACGAAAGTTCCCATCTGGCACTAGAGCCATACTGTGGCAACAAGCCCAAAAGTCAAGTAATTAAGTGGCAACATGCCAAGGCAAAGGAAACAAATTAAACAGAAAAATTCAACCTTAGACTCCTACTTTGGGGGCAAAGAGGATCGAAGCATAGAGCGGGAGGAGGACTGTGAGGTCAGGAGTCCTGCTCCAAAAGCCCCAGGGGAAAACATGAGTGGGTTGCAGGCCATAGAGGACCTTAAGAAGGACTTTAAAAATCAAATAAGAGAAGTGGAGGAAAAATTGGAAAGAGAAATGAGAAGGATGCAGGAAAAGTATTAAATGAGGGTCAACAGCCTGACTGAGGAAAACAACACCTTAAAAAATAGACTAACTGAAATGGCAAAGGAGGCCCAAAAGGGCAATGAGGAGAAGAATGCCTTAAAAAGTCGAATTTGCCAGATGGAAAAAGAATCTCAAAAGTTCACTGAGGAGATTCATTCCTTCAGAGTTAGACTGGAGCAAATGGAAGCTAATGACTTTATGAGAAATCAAGATGCTGTTAAGCAGATCCAAACAAATGAAAGATTAGAAGGCAATGTGAAATATCTCATGGGAAAAACCACTGACCTGGAAAATAGATCCAGGAGAGACAATTTAAAAATTATTGGACTACCTGAAAGCCATGATCAAAGAAAGAACCTAGAAATCACCCTTCAAGAAATTCTCAAGGAAAATTGCCCTGATGTTTTAGATCCAGAGGGCAAAATAGAGGTTGAAAGAATCCACTGATCACCTCCTGAAAAAGATCCCAAAAAGAAAACTCCCAGGAATATTATAGCCAGGTTCCAGAATCCCCAGATCAGGGAGAAAATACTACAAGCAGCCAGGAAGAAACAATTTCAGTATTGTGGAAACACAATCAGAATAGCACAGGCCCTGGCAGCTTCTACACTGAGTGATTAAAGGGCATGGAATATGATATTCCAGAGGGCAAAAGAGCTGGGAATGAAGCCAAGGGTCACCTACCCAGCAAAACTGAGTATTTTGTTTCAGGGGAAAATGTGGTCATTCAGTGGAATAAGGACTTTCAAGCATTCTTGAGGAAAAAACCAGAATTGAACAGAAAATTTGACATCCAGACACAAGAAGCAAGAGATGCCTGAGAAGGTAATCAGGGAAAAGAAATCAAAAGGAACTTATCAAAGTTGAACTATTTACATTCCTACATGGAAAAACAATAACTGTGTCTGATGAAATCTTTCTCAGTATGAAAATAATGGAAGAAGGGTGTATGGTCATATGAATACATAATGTGAATGTGTGTATATATGTTTACAGTTATATATGGATAGAGGGCATAGGTTGAATTTGTTGGGAAGGGAGGGTACTCAAGGGGTGAAATTATGAGGTGAGAGAAGAAAGTGTCAAGAGGAGATGGGGAGAGACAGGATAGGGTAAACTATCTCATGTAGAAGAAGCAAGGGGAAGTGGTTGCAAGGGAGGGGGAGAATAGGAAGGCAAAAAGGCAAAACCACTTCTCATTGAATTTGGTTCAGGGAGAGAATGACATACATACTAAATGGGATATCTCAACCTGCAGCAGAATAGGGGGAAGGGGGATGAGAGGAGGGATGATGGATGGGAGGGCATCCTTGGGGGGAGGGGAGGTTGGAAGTACCCACTATAGAAGAGGGACAGGATCATGTAGGGAATGGACCAGGTGGGGGGTGGGATGAGTGGGAGGGAATTATAAGCAGCCTTGTGCAATATATCTACTATGGTAATGTTTTGCATAGCTAGACATGTACAACATATACTGAATTACTTATCTTCCCAGAGGGAATGAGTGACAAGGGAGGAAGGAAATGGATCTGAAATTCGAGGTCTTAAGGTTAAATGTTTCAAATAAAAATAAACAAACAAACAAATAAATAAATCTTGTGGATAAAATATCTCATTTATCTCTCCAACTGAAATATGTAAATCCTTCCACTTCTATTTTTTTCTCTGACTTCAAGTAATGGTGTCCTTTGTTCTGAATTCCTACTAGATTTTATTCAGGGATCTGAAAGTTATGGACTCTTAAATTATTTAAACAGAAGTGAACTCAGGAAAAATTCTCCCATTCCTCTTTCATATTCTGCTCTGGATGAATATTTCTCTCAGGGTACCTAGTACCAAGGCATTAGGTGCCATGGAATTAGAACTAACTTCTGTATCTACTTGCCATGAGATCTGATGTGGCTTTTCAACCTGACTAGGGCTTTTGAGGGATCTACCAGGCAATTCTAGATGTCAGAAAGACCCACAGGATTCTTTTTTCATGTTGCAGAGTTATTTTTGGCAAGATATCTCTACTCAGTCATGGCCTTGGGCCAGTGGCAGGCTTCCAGGCAGAGGCATGATTTGGCTAACCAAAGTAGAATTAGTTTGGTTTTTATATTATATTCTGCTTTATTATTCAGTGGAATTTTAAAAAATATAGTTATTTAGTTATGTCCTATATCTATTGTAGAGCTGGTCATTTACCAAGAAGCAAATGGCCAATTGGTTCTGGTAGTTAGGCAAAGGGCATCCCTTGTCATCCCTGCTGTTTATCCCTGCTTTGGGCCAGAAGGTTTCTTTCTCTAAATGTCCCCTCAAGCATCAGTTTCCAGATCCAGGATTGGCCTTATTCCCTGGCAAGCCATTTTTCCAGAGTGAGGTGGTCTGTGATAAACAGGTCTAAACATAGACCTACTCTTCAGGTCTGGAGAATCGTTTCTTTATTATACTGGAAGAAAGGCAATAACTTTATTGATCACAGTGCTTACTGCTAACAAGACAGCAAGCATAATACTATCCACCTTCCCACATCACCCAACTTCCCTTTTAGAGATACCATGATAGACCTAAACAATAATCAGATAGAACTAATCTGGAGAAGCCTCTCTCTCCACCCACCCCACCTGTTCCCCCCAAAACACAAACCAGACTTTTCCCTAATTTTAGACATAGCAGAGATAACTTCTTCCCTTGTATTAATAGTAGGGATGTTTCTGCCTCATGTCTGCTACCACTAATTAGAAATGAAAAGCCTAGATTTTTTCAGAAGGTTCAGTTTATACTGGCACAACCGATTTATTAATATTTCATGCCATAACTTAAGTAATATTCCATAGGTCTATAATGGGTCCTGTGCTCGAACACATTCAGTGGTTGTTGTTATAAACTGATATTTTCCCTTGGGCACCAAACCACAATCTGATTTCAATTTCTCTTTTAGCTCATTTACATCACAAAGATGCCATTTAATTCAGATTAGGTAAAATATTATTGTGTTTCATGGGAAGTGACTGACTTTTGCTTTAGAAGTATTCTCACAGGAATCAAAGACTTGATGTCCCTCCTACAGCCATCTGGGCTCTGATGGATCTGGTATTGGAGCCCTACCCTGGGCTCCAAAAGAGTGATTTTTTTTTCCCTAGATCCATCCCAGAAGTTTAAAAGTGATTTGTACAAAGAAGTCTGAACTTGGGATTTCATTGGATTAGGGAACACTTGGTAAGTTCTCTGGGGCACTGTAAAAGTTAAATGACTTGCCCAGGGTCACACTTGTCTTTCTAACTCCAAGGTGTGTTTGCTTTCCACTATGCCATGATGCCTCTTAATAGTGATTATAGTAGTTTGCACACTATACACGCATACACACACACACCACACCACACCACACACACATATCCTGACCTTGATCAAGTTAAATTTGTAGTCAAAAGACATGGATTCAAGTTCTTACTAGTGAGTGACCTAAAGAAGCTACTTAACCTTTATCTGTAAAATGGGACTACTACTACTTAAACTGTCTTCTTCCTCCACTAAAGTCCCACTTTGATACCTTGTTGTGGTGTCAAGGTAACTCTGGGTTCTTAAAAGCTATGCCCATGCAAGGGCAGTCTTTGAATTAGGGCAAACATCATACCTGTTAACTGATAACTGGTCTCCCTAAGTCAAATAGGGTTCATCCTGGAAAGGTTGACTGCCAGATGGAAGAACCAGCAAGGGAGAAATTTGAGAGAAGAAAAAATCTGGGCATAATCTGGCATGAATCCTGTGTTTTGGAAAAGCAGATTTCAAATGGTGCAGAGGAGAGATAAAGAGGTGAAGTAAAACACTGCCTAGGAAGTCAACCCAGGAGCAATAGGAAATATTTGAGATGAAATTCTGAAGACACAGACAATTCTAACAAGGTTGAAAAATGTGACTGAAAAAATGATTGAAGAGATTGATTTGGATGCACAAGGAACTCAATAAACAACTTCAATTTGTAAAATAATTATACAGAAGCTGGAAGCAAGGCTGGGTGACAAAAGATGAATATGAGAGGAGGGCAGAGTCCTGTTAAAATAGTGCCCCAAATGCTAAAGTTTAGAGTCAGGTAAGACTGCTGAGTGAAACTGAAGAGAAGGGTGTTTTGTTTGTTTGTTTTAGGTACTTTGGGCAGAAAAGGAAGCTCGATAAAATGCTAGGAACAAGCTATCTGTGTCAACACCCATAGTTTGATACCATAGAGAAGAGGCACAAAGAAGGAAGAAGAGAATCCAGAAATTAGTAGGAACCTACAGACAACCCAAAGAGCAATTGGTTGTTTTTATTTTTTAAGGTGCATTGGGAGAAAAGAAAGGATCAGGGATCACGCCTTTGGGGTGGATGGGAAGATGAAACCTGACAACAGAGAAAGCAGGGCTGCATCACTTCTTCATTACTGTTTTCTCTGCAAAGGAGAGTTAGCCTTTATGCTGGGAATGACGGAACAAAATGTGATTAACCAAGAGTTTATGCTTAGGATAAGTGCGGATATAGGAAGAGAACACCTAGTGGCCCCTAGTAAATTCTTTATGAACTTTATCTTCAGTTCCTGAAAGAAATAGCAGGTTTGATTTCTAAGAAATATGTGAAAGATCTTGGGAAAGGAGAGAAGTAGCACCATATTAGGGAAGGGAATTTTCAAAGAAGAGAAGAGAACAGAGTCTGCAAACAATGGGCCAATGAGCTTGCCTTCTGCTCCTGGGAGAAATCAAGATGGCTCGTTAAAGAGATAGTTGGTGAACATCTAGAAAAGGAAGGAGTGATTACAAAGTGCCAGGAAGGCTTCATTAAGAACAAGGCATGCCAGACTAACCTCATTTCCTTTTTTGACAGGATTACTAAACTAGGAGATGGGGGGAATGCTGTGGATATCATTTACCAAGATTTAAACTTGATAAAATGTCTCCTCTTCCTTTGGAAAAGATGGAGAGATGTGGTCTAAATGATAACAAAATTATGTAGTTGTTAAAGTTATACTTTTTTTAGTTTTATCAGTGTGGCAGGAAATCTCCATTGGAGTACCCCAGAGACCTGTACTTGGAGATATGCTCTTTAACATTTTTGTCTATACTTTAACAAAGGTATAGATGGTACTCTCATTAGATTTGCAGTTGATACAGAGCTAGATGGGGCAGCTAATGCATTGGATGATAGTCAGGATTTGAAAAGGTCTTGACAAGCTAGACCATTGGATCAGTAAGATAAAATCCCACAAGAATGAATGTGAAGTCTTTTACTTGGGCACAAAACAATCAACTTCGTAAGAATAATATGGAAGAGGTTAGACAGCAGTTTGTTCTGAAGAAGATCTGGATATCTTGTTGAGCAGTAGTCTCAATGAGAGTTAGCTATGTGATGTGATAAATAAAAAAAACTCATGTGATCTCTTGGACTGCAGGAAGTGGGATATAGCTTCCAGTAAGAGGGACATGCTAGTTCCATTGAAATCTGCCAGGAGAAATGAATGGAATTTTCAAGGAAGCATATTTAGGCTTGTTATCAGGAAAAGTTTCCTAACAATTTCAACTATCTAAAAATGGAATGAGCTGCCTTGACATATTGTAGGTCCCCTTTCCTTAGAGATCTTCAGACTAGGTGATCACTTGGATATGTCATCGTGGGGATTCCTTTTTTGTATGTGTTAGACTAGATGACAGTTCACTTTCTCTTTTTTCTTTGAGATTTTTACAAATATATTTCATTTTTACAGTGCCTAGATTCCCCACCCTATATCTCCCTCAATTATTCTTCTCAGAGACTGAACCCTTATAACAAAGAATTTTTAAAAAGAAAAATAGGAAGAACATTTTAAAATGCCATAAAATCAATCTATACTTGAAAAGCCTGGCATTATATGCATTGTTCCACAGCTGTGGACATGTCTTCTTATTTCTCTGGGACCAAGCTTGCTCTTTATAATTTTACAACATTAATTTTTGATTATTTTGTGGTCGTTCTTTCCATTTACATTGTTGTAGTCATTTTAATATTGTTTTCCAGACTCTGCTCACTTCACTTAACATCACTTCACTGGTACAGCTTTCCATGCTTCTCTATATTCATCATGTTTGTCATTTCAGCACAATAATATTCCATTCCATTCCTATACCATAATTTGTTTACCCATTCCCCAGTCAATGGATATCTATTTTATTTCCAGTTCTTTGCTACCACAAAAGGTGCTGCTATAAATATTTTGGCCTATAAGGAGCCCCCTTTTTTAAATTACCTCCTTAGATGGATACCCTCATTTTACAGGTGATTTTGAGGTCACTTGTTAAAGGTCACAGAGTTAGTAAGTGACAGACTGACAAATATTTGCCTCTGTATATAAGGAATATATAGTAGCTCCACAAACTTCAGAAAGTTAACTATTAATATAGTAATTGTATTAATCTCTATGTGCCTAGCTTTATACATTTTGTGTATTCTTGATGAGTTCTGTATAAATTAAATTTATATTATTTAAATGACTATATATAACTTAAGATAACCAGCAATTTGATGCAATTATGTGAGAGTTCCTTTTGTAAAATAGAATGGCAGAGATGGGCCTGAATGGAACCCTACTCAGCTATGCCTTTCTTTTGTTTTAATAAATAAGTCTTAGACAGTATTATTTGAGAATTATCTTCCCTCCTGGCCCTGTGGATGCTGCAGAGATGCTCCAGGCCTGGGGTTTGGTTTTCTTGTTTTATCAGTTGGGTATTTTCTTTTTCCCCCTCTTGAGTTCCCTCAGTAATGAATAAAGAATGTTGAGGTGTGAACTTAAAACCTAGTATGAAATGTGAGTTAAATAGTAAGTTTATACTGTATAATGAAAGACTGAGTGGCCCAGATGGCAGGAGACCTCTATTCTATTACTGTCTCTAATAATTGTATGACCTTGGACAAGTCAGTGAGTCAATAAACATTTATTAAGCTCCTACTATATACCAGGCACCTTGCTAAGTGCTGGGGATATAATTATGAAAAAGACAGTTCCTGCTCTCAAGGAGCTTACAATATGATGGGGGAAGACAGGGGAAGGAAGAAAGCTGAAGAGGGGTGTTGGAGGAGGAGCCTGATTGAGAAGACCAAAGAATATAGCCAGGTAGAGAATAAATAGGGTTCCTTACTGTTTTTGAACTCCAGTAAAACAGGCTCATCAATAAAATGAGAGTGTGGGGCTAAGATGATTCCTAAAGTTCTTTCCTGCCCAGTGAATCTGAGTCTGATGATTCCTGCTTCATCCATGCTGCACAATAATGTCATGGGGATGAATGAGGACTTAATAAAAATATCTGGGAGCTCCTCAGAGAGAGTTGCTATAGAAACATAAGGGGGAGTAGAGCTGCTTTAAATTGGGGATCTCTGGGAAAGTCCTGTTCTGATTATTGCTTTGAGAAACCTGACATCCGCTTTGGACATATGTGGATTTGAGCACAGCCGTAGTTCTGACATTGGCATGTGTCTGTATTGTTCTCTCTGCTTCCTATCAAGGCTTTAGTGTGTGTGTGTGTGTGTGTGTGTGTGTGTGTGTGTGTGTGTGTGTGTGTGTTGGTGTGTGTGTGTGTTCAGTATTCAAATCCTACTATTTGTATGATCTTGGACAAATAATCTCTTTGTGTCTCATTTTCCTCATCTGTGAAATGAAGAGATCAAATTAGATTATCTCTAATTTCTCCTGTGGGCTCTAATCTTATGATCTTATCATGTTTGTTCTGTAGCATACACTGGGATGGGAAATGCACAGTGTGGTATCTCCCAGTATGTGAAAAATGTTTCAGCAAAAAATGTCAAGATTCAGGCCATTACGACTAGGAGAAAGAATATTGCCAGGATGCTGATTACTTAGTAATGGTGGTGATTCGATTTCTGGGTGAGAATGACATAGATCTGTCAAATTTCTATGGGAAGTATGAAAGGAATACACACATCAATGAATAGCCAATGTCTGTTTATTGAATGCCTGCAAGTATGCTTAGTATTTGTGCTTGGTGCTATGGAAGGAAGATACAAGAGGATACTCTGTCCCAAAAGCTTTAATAGCTTAAAACAGCACTAAGATTTTAGTACATCCTGAATAAGATAATTCCCCTGCCTTCAAAGAGTCTAACATACATGAGAAGGAGAATTAAACATAGCATGCACTCAGGAGGACATTTCAGCCAGGGGAAACAGGATCAACTGACAAGCATTTATTAAATGCCTATTATGTGAAATGGGAATAATGTGCTTTAGCACCTGCTTCCCAGGGCTATTGTGAGGATAAAACGAGATAATATTTGTAAAACGTTTAGTACTGTGCCTCTGCTAGATACGTGCTTCTTTCCTTCCTTCCTTCCTCTCTCCTCTCCCTCCCTCCTTCTCTTCCTCCCTTTTTCCTTCCTTCCTTCCTTTTTCCCTTCCTTCTCCAAGACACTGTGGACATACCAAGAGAAAAATGTAGCAATTCTTGACTTTAAGGAGTTTATGTTCTCTCAAGAGAGATAACATTCTTAGAGTAGCCATATAGTATAAGCAGAGGCATAAAAGCAGAAATTAAAACATATGGAAGAAAATATGGAGACTGATTTGACTGGTGACAATGGTTCATGAGGCTATATTAGACTCTGAAGGCAGACTTAGGCTTTGCATAAGCAGAAACTTCCCAATCATAGAGCTCTCAAAAAGTGGAATGGGTTACTGATTGGTGATGGGTTCTCTCTTACTAGAGGCCTTCAAGTGGCCACTTTTGGGTGATATAAAAAAGAGACTGTATACCTATAGGTTGAATTAGATGACCTCTGAGGTCTGTTCTAACTCTGGGATTCTGTGAAAACCAGACAGAAAAGTTTTCACTTAATGCTCTAGAGCAGAGGTTCTTAATCTCTTTCATCTGTTAGAGCCTAATTCTATTGTACTATGGTTTGTTGCCTACATTCATAATGGAAAGAAATGCTAATTTCAGTTAGAGATTAATGAAAATAATGATGTATTTTTTTCCATCCAAGTTGACATACAGGTTAAGAAACCCTTCACTAGAGGGATTTCTTGACCTCTTGTGATAATTCTCATCAAATGGCACATTACAAATGGAACTCTGCAAGCAGAGCACTTTAACTACTAAATTTCTGTGTTGCGTCCAGAGAAGACAATGAACCCATTTTGGTCTGGTCCACAGGATTTGTAGTTATCCTAAAAGAAGGAAATGTCTCCTGGTAACTGCTGGCACTGTTTGGCACAGTATTGGGGAGGGAGGGTGGTGATAGGAGAGAGGAGAAGGGGTAAATGATAATCAACTGTGACATTCCTGCCAAAGGAAGCCAGCTGAGGGGAGAAAATTGTTTTTGCTGAATTCTTGTCTAGGAAAGCATTGTGGCTTTTGTGCTAACGATGATGTTTTAATAATTCTTCTCTCTTTTCTCTCTTCACAGACCTTTGTAGTACTAAACAGAGGGAAAACACTCTTCCGATTTAGTGCCACACCTGCCTTGTACATTTTAAGTCCTTTTAACCTGTTGAGGAGAATAGCTATTAAAATTTTGATACATTCATATCCTTTTCTGCAAGTATTAAAACTGGGCACTGACTGACTACACTCTCACTTTAAGGCCTCCACTGAGCTTCTCATTTCTTAAACACTGAATTTAGAAGATGTAGGTTTCTGGGGAATGTGCATCCTTTTGGGCATGTGCTATGCTTTAAACATAAGTGCATAATGTTAAGTCATTTGTCTCAGCCACCTTAAAAATGGAAAAAGCATTTCTTTTTTACCTTAAATTATTAATACAGAAAGATCAAAGACAAATATGAAAACCTAAGTAAAAGAATTAGCAGCTTTACTTGGATACTTCATACTTTTATAGTCATTTTCACTCTGACAGCAGTTTAAATGGGACTGACAGATTTGTCCAGGGTTTCCTGTTAGGGTGCTCAAGAAGATGTTATCCTTGCTCTAACTAGATAAGTTGCTGCTTAGCCCATTAAAACCAGAAGTTACTCAGCTGCTTTATTTTAATTATTTTTGGAGGTAAGCAGCAGAAATAATAAAATAATTTTTGGATTGATATTGATTAGTACAGGGAAGGGGGCAGCTAGGTGGCACAATAGAGAAAGTGCCAGGCCTTCATGAGTTCAAATCTGACCTCATACTCTTAACTAAACACTTAACCTTGGGCAAATCACTTAACCCTATTTGCCTCAGTTTCCTCTTCTGTAAAACGAGCTAAAGAAGGAAATGGTAAAACATTCTATTATCTTTGCCAAGAAGACCCCAAATGGGGTCACAAAGAGTCAGACTAATCAACACAACACAAAAACGAAAAAGGTGAGATAAGCCCTAGGGAAGTTTATGGTAGGAGAAAGAATTCATCGTGTTCTCTCTCTCTAGCTGCAGGAACAGCAGAATATAAGGTTTTCTCTCATCTCTGGTTCTAAATAGCATTTTCACAGGATCAGGGAGCTTAGAGCTGGGAGGGGTGAACCTAGAGGTCATCCAGACCAACCTCCTTGTTTTTTTTGTTATACCTTCTGGGAGTAGGTTGAAAGTGGATTTAATCTTTCTGGAAAAAAACAACAACAACAACAACAACAAAACACCAGTAGCAGAAAAAATGACAGAGAAAGTCATTAACAGGAAAAAAAAATCATCTTGCATAAAATGGGAGACATCAGTTTCTGTGCTTACTAAAATGACAGCTTGAATACTCTTGGCATTCCTTTTGCTACTTTAAACCTGAGTTTAAATCAGAGAGGATTCAGTGACACAATAACTTTTCCTGCTAGCCATGGGCCAGAAAAAGGTCCCTGATTGGATTACTATATCCATTGAAGACACTTAATACCCTTGTGTGACCCTGGCTGCTTCTAAAATCGTCAGCATTTTTCAGACTTAAAAGTTTCCTACTGATACAGATAGTTTTGAGATCCACAGCTTACAGGCCTCTAGCTGGTATCCCCCTACTAGGGAGTTAGAGGAATCATTGGCACTGCTTACACCTCAGGCACCATTTAGCCCTTTAAGACCTTAGAGCTGTGCTATTTACCCACCTTGAAAGTTCTACACGTGAAATTTCTTGTCAGGAAATAAAATGTAAACAATTACCCATGTTCAGCCTCCCAAATAGCCACTTGCCCTGCGTAAACAGCTCATTGTAAATGGATAGTGAAGCGTGCAGATTTCCTTTGCTTTTGTAGGAAGGGCAGATTGGTGGACTGGTACATTTTAGCGATGATTTGCCATTCAGTCTTGGAAGGCAGTTTGAATCATTGCAATGTAAGGCATTTGGCAGATTTTTCTTCTTTTTTCTCGGTCCCCACAGCATGGGGGTAAGGGAGGGGTTGCAGAGAAAGTAGCTAGTCCACCAAAAGGGAAGGGGATGACTTCAGGCCCCCACTCCCATTGCCAGCTGTGGTTGGGCGTTGAATGAATGAGTGGTTTTCCCTCCCCTGTAACCTGTAGTTGTCCTGCCTTGGCCAGGCTTCTGTAGGTTGCTGTGTGGAAGCCTCGTGGATGATTTGCTGTCATGGTGTACTTGCCGTGGGCGTGCGTGTGCTTTGGGAATATGGAGGCTTGCTGTATTCTCCCTTGACTTCTTCCCACAGTATTTAGCATGATCATTATGTGCACTATTTTGACCAACTGTGTATTCATGACTTTTAGTAACCCTCCAGACTGGTCGAAGAATGTGGAGTAAGTAACTGATTTCCTTCTTATTTCTCATCTACCTTGATTTCTCCTTCAAGGCCAAGAAAGTAGCTACGACCTCTTCACTGTTTTGTAGGGAAAGGTGATGATTAGTAAGATGTTCAAATAATGTTCTGAGTTCCTGGGAGGGGGGAACTAAACTAAAAAGAAATAAAATCTCACAAACTACACCCTCACCCCCACCCCTGTGCTTACCTGCCAGCCTTCATTTGGCTCCCTGTCTGTCCCTCTGCTCTTACCATTCACTACACTGGGTCTGCTCTCACCACTCATTATGCTGGGTCTTCTCCTGTACTTTCTTCTTCCTCTAATTAGATTTCCTATCCGGCCTCTCCCTTCCCCCAAAGTTCAGAGTACCTTGGTGCCTGCTGCCTCTCCTAGGTTCAGAACCGTGGTACTTGGAGCATCCTTGGAGGGCAGCATGGAGGTGCTTCCTTGCATACATATAGCTCTTGGTTTGAACATTTTGTTTTGCTATCAGAGGTCTCCTTTTCATCTGCTACTTTTTCATCTTTGGGGGGGTGGGAGGGATTAAGTCATATGAATATTAATTGAAATGGCCAATTATGGCTTTTTCTGTTCTTTAAAGAAAACACATTATCCTCAATCCACTCGTTTCTGTGACAGGTACACGTTCACGGGGATTTATACATTTGAATCACTTGTGAAAATTATCGCCAGAGGTTTCTGCATAGACGGCTTTACATTTTTACGGGATCCATGGAACTGGTTAGATTTCAGTGTCATTATGATGGCGTAAGTTTCCTGTTTACTTTGTTGTTCTAAGTATGATTGTATCTCTTGTGTATGATTGTGGAGGGGGTGTATGTATGTGTGAGTATGCGGTAACTCTGGCCTAATGAAGATGGAACGTGGTGGTCTGTATACTCCCCAGTCCTAGACAGATCAAAGACTCCACTCTGCCTCCCCACTCCTTTTCTTCTCCTTCCTGCCTGACCACTAGGGGGCCGTGGTGAGGACCCAGATAGGACTGCAAGTGGGGGAGGAGGGTAAAGGGGCTGGGAAAGGGGGAGTGGGAGTGAATTTCCTGAGTCTGTTTTGTTATGTATGTTTCCAGGAAGGAGGTGCTGGGGGTTTTAAAAGGGGCAAGATCCTAACCCACAAATCTCAAACCAGTTACTTCCTGAAGGAGGAAGAGACTTTTTGTTGCTGTTGTTGTTGCTAACAGAATGAAGGGAACTGACTAATTTAGCCATGTTTTAGGGTCTTAAAAGATTTCTTGCTCACGACCAATGGCGTTCCTTATTCCTGTGTGTCTGGTGCACTTAGTTGTTTATCACTGAAAATGCATTTCCTTGAAAAACTGAACTGACAATGGAGAATATTTAATGGCTTTTATTTTTTCTTTCCAGCTTTTAATTTTCCTGGGGTGTGTGTTGGGAGGGAGGTGGGGAAGAAGGGTGGCATTCAAGGGGTACTGTATCTGTTGCTCATGTAGGTAGAGTAGTTATGTGCTCCTGCTGTAATGTGATGACATTGAACAGACCCATTGAACTGAGAGCTCTGCCTGGAAGGCTGAGTTTCCAGTGCATTGAGGTTGCTAATGTATTTCCACTGTTGAAAATGTACACTGGCTTTTATTTTTAACTTGTGTCCTTGCCGACATTTTCAGTAATACAAGCCATGTTGTCATATCCAAATAGATGGTCAATATATATCCAGGAAACTGGTGGTGCAGTGGTTAGAATGCTGGGTCTGGAGTCAGGAAGACCTGAGTTCAAATCTGGCCTCAGATACTCACTAGCTGTGTGACCCTGGACAAATCACTTACCACTGTCTGCCTCAGTTTCCCTATCTGAAAAATGAGAATTATAATCACTCTTGCCTCCCAAAGTTGTTATGAGGATCAAATGAGATAATAGTGTAAAACTATTATAGTATTATAGTATATAATAGTGTAAAACAAAGTGTAAAACACTTTGCTAACCTTAAAGTGCTCTACAAATGCTGTAGCTAAAATGAAAATTTTTAAATGAAGTACATCTGGGTGATAAAATGAGCATGTACCCTTATACCATGACTGGAGTTTTCCTGTGTACTGCTTTCACATGTCATAGATCAGACCTTTGTCTGTTGGCATGTCCGAAGTCCCTGGGTAAAGGGTTTGCAAACATGTAGACACATTTAATGTTGTCCACTGTGGAACTCATATTTTAAGCCTGTTTTGGCAGGAAACCACACAATTGAATTTTGACCCCCTCTTTGCTATACAGTTGTTTGCAAGAGATCCAGCTCCTTCTTCTTTCTGTCTCCCTTTTAAATTCATTTTAGAAAGAAAAGAACAGAAAGCAAAACAGTTCTGATAAGAAAATCACAGGGCTCATGCCAGGAGAAAGCCCTACTAACCTAGCTGCCTCCATTCCTCTGAAGTTCCAAAGTTCTTTTTATTTCTGGGCTTTCCCTTCCTGGATGTTTCTTCCCTAATGTGGTTTAACTTGTGTTTATATTTTTAACCTCTTTCCTTTCCAAGAATGCAAAAGATAAAATCCTAGTATCAGTCCCTCCTTCCCCCCTGTTCCCAATACCTTGCCCGGTGGTACCATTACAAGTCACCTCTGGTTTGATTCTGCAGGTATATAACAGAGTTTGTAAACCTAGGCAATGTTTCAGCTCTGCGCACTTTCAGGGTACTGAGGGCTTTGAAAACTATTTCAGTAATCCCAGGTAAGGTGGCCTGGGGTTGGTGTTAGGTGTTGGGGTAGGGCCCTGCTGTGACGTACTGTACTTTTTGTTTTGTTGTGCTTGTTGTTTTGGTTTTTATTTTGGTGTGTGTATTTGTCATTTGTTTTTGTGTGTGACCTCCCTTACTGCAGATATGTGACAGAGTTTGTGGACCTGGGCAATGTCTCAGCGCTGAGAACATTCAGGGTTCTCCGAGCTTTGAAAACTATCTCTGTAATTCCAGGTGAGAACATTTAAACCCAACAGCACTTTTTTTGGGGTCCCATTTCTTCATTCCCCTACATTTTCCTATCTGCCGCATTCTGAAATGGCACATACACATTTGGTTGTGCGCTTGGCAATATGCATGACTGCCAGGAGGTGTCCGACGTGGCTCTCTCTGCACATGTTAGGTGTCAGTCTCTCATTTTACTTGCCAACCATGCACCCACTGCACCATTGAGGCTGATTGGGGTGGGGGATCGGGGTGTTGCCCAGGGTACCTTGGTAGATATTTCCACTGCTATACCTGATTTTTTTTTTAAAGCATGCTCTTGAGAAACACTTGGCTCTTAGAATATTTGTAAAATTCCCTAAAACTAACTCTTCTCTGGGAATAAGATATTTGCTTCTTATCCCTGTGGAATTAGAGTATTTCAACATTAACCATTATTCCATTGCTTGCAACTGAAAGGCTTTCTCTGGCTTTGCTCATTGACTGTTGCTTTGACCATTTCCTTTTCTCATTGACTATTATTCATGTGACCGTATGCACTGTTACTACATTTATAAAATTGCTGAATAAAAAAAACTAAGGCAGATTATCTAATCCAGTCCAGTTGACAAAATTTAAGGACCTTGGAGTTGGTGAAAATGTTTACCCATTCTACCTTAATTTTACTAAGCCCTACCCTCTTCCTTCATCTATTATTGCTCATTTCACTGAAATAAGAGAATGTAGTCACAACCAAACATATTTAGGGTTCACTTACAAATGAAAATTCCCTGTGAAAAAGGACAATAGGAACTATAAAAACCCAAGGTAAGTTTTAGGAGATGCACTTCAATGCAAGTGGAAAGAGAGATGGAAGAAAGATAGGGTGAGTCTGAAGGACAGTACCAAGAGAGAATGAGCAAAGACTGGTAAGGAAAAGATGAAATCTGCTGGTGGGGGGGATGGAAGAGAGCTGGTGGAAAATCCCATCAGTGATTTTACCTGATTTCTTTTATGTTTACTGCCACAAGACAGTGTTGTACCTTAAAGACTGGCTTTTTTTTTTTTTTCGATTCTTCTGATTCAGTGAAGGAGATTTTATAATTTTATAATTTCTAGGGGTGGGGGGAGGTGTTTAGACCACTAATATAAAATGCATATGTCAAGCTGGGTTAGTTCCAGCAATTTTTTAGTTCTTCTATATGGTATCAGAAGCCATTGAAGAAGTAGGTAGTAAGCATAGAATAATCATATGCCCTGCTTGGGTTGGTTTTTACCCTGGTAAAACTCCTACTTGGGAAACCTGCTTGTCGTTCTCCTTCCAGCACTTTCATAGAAGATCATACTGCCCTGGAAAAGGGATTACAGAACTGGGATTCTGTGAGAAGAACAGTAGTGGCTGGGCCTTGGGGAAGTCACTTATACCTTTGGGGACCTGGTTGTTTCTATTTAAAATTGGTGGCATAGAAAGGACCAATAAGTGAGGATGATAGATGGACTTAGGATGAAATCTTTGACTATCAGTGATGGGTCTTTTACTAAATCATGATAAGTTTGTCATTTGGCAAGAAGTTTGAACAGTTGAGATTTAATCATCATTTTAAATTCATTTCAAATGAATCCTGTGTTCCATTCTAGGCCTATCTCACTACAGCTAGGTGCTTGCATTTTAACTTTTGAATTATTTTTTATTTTAATGGCACAGTAGATAGAGCATTGAGCCTGTAGTCAGTAAGACCTGAATTCGTATCCAGCCGAAGACACTTACTAGCTTGATCCTGGGCAAGTCACTTAATCTTACTTTGTTTCAGTTTCCTCAAATGAAACATGGGAGTAATTGTGACTATAAGGCCATGGTCATGATTTCTGTGTTATTTTCATTTTAAACTAGATGAAAGCCCAAATCACCCTAACCTCAGAGATTATTTCAGGTTCAAAAGAAAACATGTGGTGAATTTTCATCATGTTTTCATTTTTTGGCCCATCATGACACATATCTAGTCAGTGAGAGAAAGGAAATTAAATTAACAGAAATCATTGTCTTAGAGGTTCATTCATAGTTGACAATGATTCTAAGAATGTGAGTTTGGGAATTTTCTGAAATCCCCAAAAAGGATTGTGCCCAAAGAATTTCTAGTTCCCTTTCTTCTAGAACAGTTTTAGAAAAATAGTAGTGGAGTTAATGAAAGTATAATGACATTTCCTTTACCAAAGTAACTGGTATTGATGCAGCACACTTTTTTGGTGCCATACTGTTTTATTAATACTAATAAATAGCTCATAGGTCATTCATAACAGTCACAAGATAGAAGTGGAAGAGGAATTTTAAAAAATCATCTGGTACCATTATCTTCTGTTATATTCATAAAAGAATGCTAGGGATAAAGACTTGTTAGCTCCCTTTGCAACCTATTCCAGAATTTTTTACCATCCTGAAAGTCAAGATGAGTCATTACCTTTGGCTTTGTTCACAGGATAGCCAGATAACTTTAGGAGTCCAGAACTGAATTAATGTCCTGCCTTAACCCTGCCTACTGGAATGAAGTCTTTCCTGTCCTTCAGGATCATTTCGTAAAGGAGCTCCTACCTTTCAGCATCCTTACTCTTAATAACTGCTACCTCCCCATCTGTCCTTGGGGCAAGGATACCATATGTTATGTCTTAGGGCTCAAAGATGCCTTTGTAGGGCAGCTAGTTTAGCCCCCGTCTTCAAACAGAACTTCCCAAACTAAAGAGAATTTCTCCTATGTTTATAGACCTCCACCCACTATGTCCCACACCTTCCTTTTAACCTTTCTAAATCCCTTATGCTATGGTTTCAGCACATCCCTGTTCTTTCTTTCTTTAGTAAAGATGGAGAAAAGATATCATAGATTCAAATAGTGCCATTAACTAAGCTTCACCTTAGCTTTTTCTTTATATATTTCCTCTTTTAAAATTGTGGGCTCCTTGAAGACAGGGACTATCTTTCCCTTTCTTTGTATCCCTAGAGCTTAGCATAGCACCTGGCACATAGTAACCACTCAATAAATGGTTACTGACTGGTTGACTTATATTGAATAATTCCAGTGGCCTTTGACCTACAGTCAGAATGGCTTAGTGAGTTCTGATGTGACTTTTTAATTGTATGCCTGTATTTCCAGTTTCCCTCATATCTTTCTTAAATATGCCTCTCTAATCAAAACCCATGACTCTGAAAGGGATTCTGAGTTCCTTAGGAAGCATTTGTTATTCTTTCTATTGGTATATTCTAAATCAAGTTTAACAGTTTTTTTTTTCTCTTGGGGAGTGATTTTTTTATTTTATTTTGCCATGAGAGATTCAGGGAGAGTGCTGTTGGCCCCTCTCCTGCTGGCAGATTCAGGAGCTCCTATGGGGATAGGAAAGTGTGTGGGAAGTCTCTAATCACTGCCAAGAACAAGGGGGTGCCATTTACATGGCTGCCCCAGAGTGACCTTGGAGGCCCTCATAGGACAGGGATATTAGAGCAAATTTAGTCATATGATTGAGGGATTCCAAGGTTCACTCAGGGAGTAAATGCCTCTAATGAACAGTGCACTGTGATAAACACTGAGGGAGATCACTGAGATACAGTCTGTCCTCCTGGAGCTTTCATGGGATGAGTCGGATTAGGTTGCATTGCTTAAGTGAGGTTTCAAACTTTTCTCCCCCTGAAAATACTGATGCCAGTATTTGGAAGTAGATAGAATAGTTAGAAACAATTCCTTATAGTTATATGGTGCTTGAAATTGTTTAATGCATTTTTCCATCTGTTATCTCATTTGATCCCAGAAACAACCTTCTGAAGCATATATTTTTGTTTCCATTTTGCAGTTGAAGTAACTAAGTCTCAACAAAGTTAATTGTCTAAAGTGACAGAACTGGCATTACATTCTGTTTTTATTTCTCCAATACTGCCCGGCCCATAGCAAAGAAGTCAGACTGTAGGAGTCATGATGGAATGATTTGTTTTTTAGATCTCTAGGCAAGTCCCTGATAAATCATTTTGCTTTCTTTACTCCTATGATGGCATGACAACTTCTTAGTTTACCAAGCAGCACTCCAGAGGAAAGAATTTGGGATTGGACTTTTCTAGGGAACCATTTGTCAGTTTGTAGGTTATTTATGGGAGAACAGTAGAGCTCTCCCATAAATAACAAAATGTTCTTTGTGCCCCTACAGTTCTACAAGACAAGAATATAGAACTAATCTGCCCTTCAAAATCACGTCTATGTGCAGCAGTGTGCTTTAGGGCATCTAATCATTTGAAGTTTTTCTCCTTTTCTAAAATCTATCAATAAGCCCAAATGTAAGGAAGTTGAAAAGCTGTATTTTTCATTCAGTCCGAAAACATTTATTAAATGCTTTTAAAATTCTAAGTACTGAGGATACAAGGAAAGACAGAAAAATATTCCCCGCCCCCAAGGAGCTCATATTCTAATAAGGGAGACAACTTGCAGACAACTATGTACGTCTAAGTTTTTACAGTGTAAATGGTAGCTCTGTCAGAGGGGAGGTACTAGTGGAGGGGATAGGGATGAAGACTAGGAAAGGCCTCTTGTACAAGGTATGACTTGGGCTAAGTCTTGAAGGAGGCCAGAGAAGTGAAGAGGCAGCTGAAGAGGGAGAAACGTTCCCAACAAGGAGGACAGCCAGTACAGAGACATGGAGACAGGAACAAGAAGAAGGCCAGTGGCTTGGAATCACGTTGCATGTGAAGGGAAGTAAGTATGAGAAGACTGGCAAGGTAGGAAGCACTCAAGTTGTGAAGGGCTTTCTTTGTAAGCCAGATGGAGGCCTTCATCTTTTATCCAGGAGGTACTAGGGAGCCATGGGAGCTTACTGGGGGGACGGGCAGCTGAGAGAGCAGACCTGTACTTTAGTAGCTGAGTACAGGATAGGGTAGGGTCAGGGAGAGACTTGAATCAGGAAAATCAACCAGGAAGCAGTTGCAGTATTATAGAAGAACCAGCATGAGTGGAGAAAAGGAGGGGATGTATGCCAAGGATGATGTGGGCACTGACAGGACAAGACTTGGCAGCAGATTGGTTGTGTGAGGTGAATACAAATGAGGAATGAAGGAAGATGGTGAGGTTGTAAGCCTCTTGCTGCCCTTGACAGTAATCATTTGGGATGAGGGAGGTTGGGGTGAAATAGAATCAGTACAATTTTGGTCTGAACAGTGCAGGCTTTCATGCTGAGTCTGCATATCCAGCTCTAAATGTCCTAGAGGCAGTTGGTAATGCAACACTGGAGTCTAGGAGAGAGGTTAGGGCTGGATAAGCAGATAGAATTGTTCATACAGATCATCATTGAACCCACAAGGGGGAGAATAGGAAAGACCCCACCCAGTCTTAATAGGACTATAGCTCTATAGCTGGAAGGGACCTCAGAGGCCATCTAGTCCAACCCCTTCATTTTATAGATGAAGAAACTAAAGATCCAGGGAATTTAAAATGAAATGCCCAACAACCCATAAGTAGGAAATGTCAGGGGTGACATCTGAACACAGGGTCCTCTGACTCAAGAGCAAGTATTCTTTGCTAGAAGGATTAAGGGTGTCTGTGGCTGTGACACCTCTCCTATTCGGCCTGAACTCAGTTTGTAGGGTATTTCTGGGGGGAAGAGTTTCATGTCTGCCTCCCTCTTTATCTTTGGATTTGCCATGACATAAGTATTAAGCATAGAGGAGAGATGGAGACAGAAATGACAAACCACTCCAGTATTTTTGCCAAGAAAACCCCAAAATGGGGTTATGAAGCATCGGTCAAAGCTGAACAATAACAGCGACATAGAAGAGAGAGTGTTGATCATAATTTCCATTATACTAAAACTTTTGATAAATAGATAACCTCCCCATCAGCCTCTTTTAGACTTCAGCCATCCAAGTGCAAAGAAAGACATAGGAAAAGTTGATCAACGACTAGAAAGCTTATATTAAGTGCTCACAGTGTGCCAGCTACTGTACCAGGCACTGAGGATGAAAAGAAAGGCAAAAGCACAAATGTTACCCACCCCCCCACCCCCATTGAGGAGCTTGTGTACTGAGGTGGGGGAGGGGCTGTAGAAAAACCACATACAATAAGGCAACATGCAAGGGAGATATAGTAGAAGGAAGGTAACCTTAGAGAGGAAAACTCAAGGACTTGGGGAGAAGAGGGTGGTCTTCTATGGACGATAGCATTTAAGCTGAGTCCTAAAAGAAGCCAAGGAAATGAGGGAGAACATTCCAGGCGTGGGGGACAGCCAGTACAGAAGTATGGAGGCAGGAGATGGGAGTGCCCTGTGCAAGAACAACTAGCAGACTAGTACTGGTGAGCCATAGATAGAGTTTATTATATATTATATATTATATAATATATTATTTATTATTATTATATAGTTTATTATCACTCATTTCCATCCACAATAGCAATAGTATCTTCAACCTAAAATGTTTAATTAAAATAGCTTATTATTGCTTCATATGTGTCATCTTTATTTTTACCATATTCTTATAAACAGAGAAGCTCTTATGTACTGTACCAAGAAGTTATATACATATAACTTAATTAGCCAAGCAGAGATTAGGAACTGAAGTCTCTTAATTCTCAGTCTAATCATCTTAAGGTAGATGTGGAGTAGGGGCTGTGTATCTAGGCTCATTTCCCACCCCCCTCCTGGCCCCTTTCAGTCCACTTTGTATTTTTTTAAAATTTATTTATTTACTTTTAGTTTATAGCATTCAGTTCCACAGTCCCTTGAGTTTCAAATTTTCTCCCCCTCCCTCTTTTCCCCTCTTCCCCACCATGGTGGCATGCAGTCCAATACAGGTTGTACAGATACCTTCGCATTAAACATTAGTCAAGTTTTAAAGAAGAATGAACGAGAAAGAAAAATCAAAACTAAACTAAAAACAAAAGAGAGAGAGCAAGTAGTTTGCTTCAGTCTGCATTCAGACTCTGTAGTTCTTTCTCTGGATGTGGATATCTCTTTCCATCTTGAGTCTTTTGGAGTTGTCTTAATAACCTTGCATTGCTGAGAGGAGCCCAGTCTATCAAAATCAGTCATCACAGATACCTTGTGTCTGTAGTTGTGTACAAAGTTCTCCTGGTTCTGCTCTCCTCACCAAGCATCAGTCTATATAAGTCTCTCCACCACCTTGTATTTTAATGCTAGAATTTACTCTGTGTTGCTGTTAAACATGCCCCAAAGATTAATGTGTGACTGCAGACCTATTTTCCTTGGGCCTTATTTGGGCAGTTCAACTGTGGTTTCAAATTCAAAGCATGGTTTGATCTTAAATCTGCAATTTAAGTGATTATTGGCATTATTTTTTGTTTTTAGGTTACAGAAAAGGTCAGCTAGGGAAGTCAGGGCATGCTTTCAAAAGAGAAAGGAAATGGCAGAAAGAGGAATTGCAAATGTACCACAAGGATTGGCTCATTATTGGAGTCGGCTAGGTAGGGTAGTGAATAAGGCACCTTGGGGCTTGGGTTCTAATCTGGCCTGGATTTCCTCCACTGTGATATGGAGATTATAATAATACTCATTTCTTAGCATTGTTGTGAGGACAAAATGAGGTGGTAGTCGTGAAGTGCTTTGAAGACTTGTGAGCACTACACAGTGTCCTTACCATTGTTATTATTGAGCCAGTCCTGCAGCTAGCTTGGTAGTTTGGGAACTCTTGAAAAGTCGTCATTTATTATTGGCGCCTTATCTTCCCTAATGCTTCTCTTCTATCTTGGGTTTCCCTGCAAAGTAAAGAGAAAGGAGTGTTTCTAATTAGAAAGGGGCCCCGGGTTAGCAGTGGGGACAGTTTTTTTTCTCTAAATATTGTTGAGCTTAAAATAAAACATCCTCTCCTGCTCATGTTCCCAAATTTGCTAGTGATGTCATATTTTGAAGCATAAAGACTCTTGTCTCTCCATTACTGCTGTACAAACTGAGCTGGTCTTGATTAAAGGGTAGGCCTGGCCCAGTACTGGAGAAGACTAGAAGGGAGGCCGGGAGGTCGGGAGGGCCAGAGAGTTAGTCTAATTTTGATGTTTCTCTCTCCTCAGGTCTGAAGACCATCGTAGGAGCCCTTATTCAGTCAGTCAAGAAGCTGTCTGATGTGATGATCTTAACTGTATTCTGTCTGAGTGTCTTTGCCTTGATTGGACTACAGTTGTTCATGGGCAACCTGCGGAACAAGTGTGTTGTATGGCCCATCAATTTCAATGAGAGTTTCCTTGAAAATGGCACCAAAGGCTTTGACTGGGAAGAGTATATCAACAACAAGAGTAGGTATTCCCCTCTTTGTAGGAAGGATACAGTTTTTCCTGGCTTGCATGGTCAGAAAATCTGTACTGGGCTTGGAACATGAATATTCCAAAGAAGGAAGCATCAGACTACAACAAATGTAAATTATTTAAAAAACAAAAAACTAGAAGGAAGTCAATCACTTAAGTAATTAATTTGTGATTAATATGTGATTCCTCACAGCAAAGAAGCAGGAAACAACTGAGATAGACTCTCGTGTGTGTGTGTGTGTGTGTGTGTGTGTGTGTGTGTGTGTGTGTGTGTGTGTGTGTGTATTCTTTGTGAAAAGGGAGGATTCATTCAGAAGGGGCTGGATGTTTATATAAAGACCAATGGCACCAGTAAAATGTTTCATTTATTTTTTGTTTTGTTCTTGAGAAGGAAGCACCAGAGGATAGCCTTGATAAGTTATAGGAATGTCTATTCACAGCTATCAGAGATGACCTGGGAAGGTCATCCAAGTCATCTCCTTAAGAGCCAGATAGCACTCAAACTTTATCAGAATAGTCATTGTCTTGGTTTTTCCCTGTTAAAATATTCAAAGAAAGAGGCCTTACATTTTCCCTTGAAGAAGAATTGTCCTGAGACTTTTTTTCTCCGAGCTCTAAGTTTGATTAGTGCAATCTTCTCTCAATTGCCCTCCTTCACGGTCATTTATTACCCGTTGTAGTTCATCTGCTTTCCACCTACCTCACTGAAGCGCTATGAACTTTAAAGCTTCATGTTAGAGGTGTTGCAGATTTTTTTGGTGAGAGGCTTTCATTGGCCAGAGAGCAAGGAAGAACAGTTGAGGGAGGAATGTGCCTAAGGAACAATCATGCTTTGAGAGGGGAGCTTCATGGCCTCTATGTTTAAGACAGACTAATTTAGAAAGAATCCATGTTGAGTTAAGAAAATTAATTAATCTCGCTTCCAGCTAGACTTTAGACTGAAAGTGCTGTTTGATCATGTAGATAGCAGGTCAGTGCTACTGAGCAATGTTTGACATGCTATATTCAAGAGAACCTGGAAAGCAGATTTATAAATAAAGGAAGAAGTTAGTGATAGAGGCCATTGGGTAGAACAGGGGATAGAGTAATAGGCCTGGAGTCAGGAAGATCTGTGTTCCAATCCAGCCTTGCTCACTTGCTATTGAGTGACCTTGAGCAAGTCACTCAACCTCTGTTTGCCTCAGCTTCCTCATCTGTAAGGTGGAGATAACAGCATCTGCCTCCTAGGGCTGTTGTAGATCAGATGAGATAATAATTATAATTCACTTAGTATAATGTTTGGCTTTCCAGAAGAACTGCTACTGTGAACAGCTTTTAAGGTCCTGATTACTCAGTATAGTGATCACTCTATTTATTCCATAACAAATCAAAGCAAAACATCCACAGGAAATCAAGGTACAGCATTCACAATATTAAACTTATTACAGAAAATCACAATATAATATTCGCAGCATATTCTCTAAGTAATATAGTCACTCTTATGTTAACTCAATCAATCACTTATCAGTAGTCTCAAAGTACAATAGTCAAAGTCTTCCACTCATGGGGCAAAGTCTTGATTAACTCAGTCACTTATCAGTAACAGTATCTCAAAGTATTCAAAGTATAATCAGTCACTTATTCAGCAAAGTCTTACTAAGTATCATACACAAAACCCTCCACCCCTTAGGTCACTAGTAAACTATAATTCCATAATTACTCAGTACCCAAGGAGAGGTCTTTTCATCTTGACTTGGGGCTGGTTCTCAGATTTCCTGGTTCCCTTTCCATGGTCCCAGATTCTACCTGGATTCACCAGACTATCACCTGGGTTGAAGGCAGACAGCTTCCAGTTCCTTGTCCAGCTCTCTGGGCAGGTCCTGCTCCACACTGAAGTTCACAGGGTCTGGTCCATGTCAGATCCTTCACCATTTCTGCTCCAGGGATTGGCTCAACCAAGCCACAAACAAACAAACAAACAAAGTCTCAGCATCTCAGTCATGCTTCATTCACCTGGGCTCATTGGCTCCAGATTCTAGGCCTCTGGGCTCCTGACTCCAAATCCTGGCTCCTGGCCTCCTGGCTCTGTGCTCCTGTTCAGAAGAAGCTCCACCACCACAAGTTTTCAGGACTCAGTTCTCCATTCTTCTGTACCTTCTCTGCCACTAGATCTCAGTCTCAAGGAAATTCTGACTGTGCCTCTCTGGGACTTTTCCTTATGTACACATAGCCTGATTCAGCCAACCCCTTCCTGTTGCATCAGTAACAGGAGACAGGAATTCATACCTTCTGTTTCCCCAACAGAGGTTTGATCAGTTACTGAGTGCTAAGTACCTGCTACTTTTGTCAACACAAAGGGATCTTTACATTCAAAATTACATTAACATTACATTACATGCTCCAGGATCCTTGGCCTTACAATCTCAATCTAAATGGCCATGTATCCTGGAACAAATAGAGGCATTATACTTTGTAATCCTTGCCGACTACTCCATAATGTTTCCTTCCTTCCTTATTCCTATCTTAGCCTCTTCTTTTGGAAGTCTAGTTAGAGTGGCATATCTATAAGAAAGTGATAGGAAGGATACTCAAAGGGAACATTAGGGAAAGAGTGACTCTTCTTCCAGAGCAAGGTACTTCTGTGGTTAGTAGTCTATGGAGATGCCTGGTACTAGGACAGGGATGGAGGAACAGAAAACAGTTGAATTCAGAAAATATATTTGTGTTCCACTGTGACTATGGCCTAGATTTGGGATGTTGATGGGAGTAGGGTAATGGTGATAAAGATACACACACATATGTATGTGTGTATGTACATATGTGTGCATATATACATGTAGATTTCAACATTCCCAAACTAGGTTCTATAAAACCCTACCATATTGCATAATATGAATTAGGGTTCCATGAGAAGATTTCAATCTTAATGATATTCCTCATTCTAAAAGGATACTGTGTTAAATTATAGATCAAGATATAGTTACAGAAATACTTATCTGTAGCAGTTTTTCCTATATGAAAATAGTCTTAAGTTCTTCTATGTTGTTAAAAAAAAAAAGTCCTCGGGGAGTCTAGGTGGCGCAGTGAGTAGAGTGCCAGCCCTGGAGTCAGAAGGACCTGAGTTCGGATCTGGCCTCAGACACTTAACACATACAAACAAAAACCTAGCTGTGTAACCTTGGGCAAGTTACTTAACCCCAATTGCCCTCCAAAAGGCAAAAAAAATGTCCTCAACCTCTTTTTATCCTGGGGACAGTACATATATTTTGAAGTACCAAGAACTGTCATTTGTGTAGTATGTCAGTATATTTCAGAGTCAGTAGTGTATTGTGCCAAATTAGTTTGAGAAGTGCTTCATGATCTCAAGAATCTTTAAGCAAAGACTGATCAGTACATGTCATATGCAGGTAAATCCATAGTGGAAAGAAATTATCATTTCATTGTTGACAGGAAAGAATTAAACTTATAAGGACTGAAAATGTTTGGGGCAAAATATTTTTTTGCTGAAGATAAGATGCTTATTTATCTAAATATGTCAATTCACTCTCTGTCTCTTCAAATTTTTAGCCAATTTTTACACCATACCTGGCATGCTAGATCCTTTACTTTGTGGGAACAGTTCTGATGCTGGGTAAGTAACCCATTTGGTTGTTTTTTCCTCCCTTAAAATAATCTGTTGCAGATTTAGTTGAAGATGGATTATATTTTCACATGCATTTTCCTTTGTGTGGCTTGAGGGAAAAAAAAAGAACAGACCCTTGGACCTGACTGGATTTGGGCTTTTATGTTCTACCATTTACTTACCCCAATTCCTTTCCTTGTTTGTAAGATACTAGCCCTGCCTAAATCACAGAACTGATGTGGGGAATCAGACGACTTGTGAAAGTGCTTTGTAAATTGTAAAGAATTTGTCCTCCTGTAGTAGTAGAGGCGTAATCCTTGTTTGTAGGCAACACTGCATTCTCGAAGGCTTTGCTAGTGGAGAGCTCTACCATGCCAACATGGGGATGTTCCCAGCAACAGTCGTGGCAGCCCATGAGAGGGGCAGCTAGGTGACTCAGTGAGTAGAGTGCTGGGCTGGAGTCAGGAAGACCTAAGTTCACACTGGCCTCAGACACATACTAGCTGTGTGATCCTGGGCAAATCAGTTAACTCCTTTTGCCACACTTTCATTATCTGTAAAATGCACCAGAGAAGGAAATGACCCAAATGGGGTCACAGAGAGCAGGACATGACTGATGTGACTGAACAACAGTGTACAGCCCATGGGACGGAGGAAAAGACAAAATGGCCTGGTATTCTTAGAAGGACAAATAAGCCAGTAGGCAGAATTGGATTTATTGTACATTCCAAAAGAAACCCCATTATTTCATGCAACATTTTTAGTTTTTATGGCATTTGTCAATAGATTACAATGAAAATAATGTCAACTTATGACTGTCATCAGTTGCAAAGGATAAAGAAATTCAATAAAGAATGTGATAAGACCCTCCAGATTAAATCAACATAGTTTGATATTCTGTGAGTTCATTGTAAAGGTAAAAGTAGGGAAGGATACTGAAAAATATGTTTCAAGAGTAAGAAATAGGAGACTTGATAACAGCAAGAACTTTGTTCAGTGACCCCCTTCTTACTAATATCTAGCAAGGCATAAAATGAGGGGATATAGCTCATCTAAGGCATTCTCCCTGGTGATAGAGGAGGCCCTGACCCACGTCTAAGAGGGATTCTGTATGAATGGTGAGTTCTCTGGATGCTCTCCAGGGCTTACTTAGTATGGTGCATGGTATATTGGGAGCATTTAATAAATGCTTGTTGTCTGACTGACTGATTGTGAACATTATGGTGATTGTATCAGGCTTCAGAGCCTTCTAAATTAGATTAATATTTGGGTGCAATTCATCAAGCCTTTATTAAGTGCCTTCTGTGGGCAAGGCCCTTGGGCTAGGCCCTGGGAATTCAAGGAGAAATTCAAGTTAATATAAACATATACAGAGGGCAGCTAGGTGTCATAGTGAATAGAGCACTGGCCCTGGAGTCAGGAGGACCTGAGTTCAAATCCAGCCTCAAGCACTTAACATAAAAACTAGCCGTGTGACCTTGGGCAAGTCACTTAACCCCAACTGCCCTCCAAAAAGCAAAATACACACACACACACACACACACACACACACACACACACACACTAATGGAGGACAGCACTAACAACTGTGGATATCAATCAGTCAGCAAGCGTTTATTATTTGCTTCCTATGTGCCTGGCATTGTGCAAGGTGTTAGGAATACAGAGACAAAACGGAAATAATTCCTGCCCTCAAGGAGCATACATTTTATCAAAAGAGGTAGTCTGTGCACATGTAAATGAGTACATTCAAGGTGTACACATAATAAGGCAAGATGATTTCAAGGGGCTGGGTGCTTGGGGATCAGTTAAGATCACGTGTCAGACTTGACACTTGAGTTGAACTTTGAAGGAAACTAGGGATCCTAAGAGGCAGAAGTGAGGAGGGGGGTGCATTCCAGGCAGCTGTGGCTGAGCAGAGGCATGGGGCCTGGACGTGCAAGGCCATTCTGTGTGTGACAAATAGGAAACAGAACAGGTTGATGATCCCTAGAGCACAAGGAGGGAGGTAAAGTATGATGTGTCTGGAAGGATGAGGTGGAGCCCTGTTGTGAAGCACTTTAAATGCTAAGCAGGGAGTTAGTGTTTGACACCTAAGATAAGAGGGAGCCTTTGGAGTTTGCTGAGAAGGAAAGTGATGTAGTCAGACTTATATTTTAGGAATATTGCTTTGGTTGCTGTGCAGAGAATGTCATGGGGAGGGGAAAGACTAGAGGCGAGGAGATGAATTAGGAGGCTCTTGCAGTACTTTGGGTAGGAGGTGATGATGGCTTGAAGGAGAGTGGTGGCTGTGTGAATAGAGAGAAGGAGATTGATGAGAGAGATGGTGTGAAGGTGAAATAGGTAGGACTTGACAAGTGATTGAATGGTGTGGCAGAGGAAGCAGTTGAGGATAACTGAAGTTGTGTATGGGGTGACTGTAAGGATGGTGGTCCCTTCAGAAGAAACAGAGAAAGTGAGAAGAAGGGGACTGTAAGACAGGAGTTTTTAGACTCCAGCCTCTAGCAGGTTCACTTTTCATCAGGGAAGCCAGAAGGACAGCAGAGGAGACATGATAAAGCTTAATTTCTTTATTCTTCTCAAGGATGTTACTGATAATGGGAGTACCGACTCCTACAGCCTCCCCTGATTACTCTTCTCTCAGGGGTGGGTGAGAATAAAAGGAGTACCAACTCCAGCTCCTACAGGATCTCCTAAGTCTTGATGGGGGCCAGTAGAGACAAGCACACATATTCACAAATCCCCCTAAGTCTCCATGGGGGCGGGTCAAGACAAGTACAGCACTTACATTCCCCACTTACCAACCTGTACTCACTTGGTTTATAGACGAGCAGATAAAGAAGGCAGTTTGCCAGCAGTAGCCTCACAAGTTTACATTAACTTTAGCAATATCATGGTGACTTAGCACAGAGCATGCATAGTGTGCTGTTTGTAACTGAACTCAAATGTTTATATTATACAGCCTTATATCCCACTGCACAAACACAGTGAGATTGTTTAAAATGATTGATCCTGGAACTAGTAGATTGTTTATGGCCATGGATTCTGGGAACTAGTATCTTAAAAAGAAAATAAATCCACCTTACATACAGGGATCTGTTTTAGATATGTTGAGTTTGTGATGTCTACAAGATATCCAGTTAAAAAGGTTAAATAGACAATTGGTAATATGAGACTGGAGCTCAGGAGACTGACCAAACCTAGATATATAGATCTGGGAGTCAAATGCATATAGATGATAATAAACCCATGGGAGATAAGGAAGAGAGACAGAGAGAGAGACAGAGAGACAAAGAGAGACAGAGAGATTGATTCTCTAGGGATTCCAAAAGGTGAAGAGAGAGTTCATCTCATTTCAGACATGAAGGGGGCATAGGACTGGGAGAACAGAATGCTAGGGAAGTTTGGGTTCATACTAGGGAGTAATGTGACAGCAGTTTAGAAAGGTAGGTTGGAGCCAGGTTGAGAAAGTCTTTAAACGACAAGAGATTATGGATCTTGTCCTAGAAATAATAAGGAATACTTTGAGCTTTGTGAACAGGAAAATGACATGATCCAGACCTGTGTAAGAAAAAAGATGGAGGGCATCTCTTCCTCTGCAACCTTGCCCCAGCCTTTCAATTCAGAACCACATAGATGAAAACAAAGTCATTTGTTTAGTACAGTTTGCCGAATATAATCCCTGTCCCCTATAACCTAATAAAGAACTCCTCTAGTAGATCACAAATTTCCTAAATGGAAAATGGATACCACCTGAAACAGGTCTTTTCACTTAAAGAAAGAAGCTGATCAACTAAAAAATAATGAAAGTCTCCACCACCTCTTTCAGAAGTAGTGTCAGTTTAGCAGATTTTTGAGGGGCAGCATCTAGGATTCAGGGGTTGGGGAAGAGAAGGATTAAATTGGTTAAGTCATTCAGTAGCAGCTAGAGAGTTAGTTAGAAGATATGGAGGGGTGGCTAGGTGGCACAGTGAATAGAGCACCAGCCCTGGAGTCAGGAGCACCTGAGTACAAATCCAGCCCCAGACACTTAACACTTACTAGCCCTGTGACCTTGGGCAAGTCACTTAACCCCAATTGCCCTGCCCTCTCCCATTCAAAAAAAAAGTTAGAAGATATGGGTGGTCAAGTCAAAGGTCTCTTGCTCTAGTTGTAACAGCTTTGACCCAAATACAGTACCTAAATTGTGTGTGTGCAAGGGGTAGGAAGGGTGTCATATAGACCTTGTCTGCATGTGCTGCCACCCTACACCCTGTTCCAGGAACTACCAAAGTGTGTCCTGACTGGACTTTAGCATTGAGTCTATGAGTTCCTGTAACTAGAATAGCAGGCACTTTGGTTTAAGAAGTGGAAGGGCTTTTTAAAAGGAGGGGAAGCCACACTTATGAGGGCACCAGGTGTTAGGGAAGCTCCTAATGAAAAAGCTTCAAGGCCCCAGGCACAATGTTAATATCATCCAACTCTGCAGTGTCCAGGCCCAGCAGGCTCACTTATCCTAAAATGATTCCAGGAATGAATAGGTGGCATCCACAGGCCATGAAAAGTAGAATGCTTCATACAGGAAAAACCAACTGGCTAAAGAATGCTTATTATCCAGATAATGATATATACCCCATAGAGCTAATCTTTTGGTATACCTTAAATGGACAATGAGCTAGGCTCAGAATTGAAGTGGAAAAAGATAGTATGTTAGATTCCCCTTGGGAAATTGCACAGATGACCTCGGGATTCTTCCTGAAACCAAGACCCATCTTTTTAGAATAGAATTCCCTGACACTCTGTCGCTGTAGGTCATGCAATATTGCAGTCTCTGAAGAATTAAAGTTGGAGGTCCCCCTTAAGATAGTGGAGAAACACATGGTGGGTTTGTGTAGGCTGCAGAATTTGAACAAGGAATTATGTAAGAAAAAGGTCAAGAAAAAGTGAAAGACTGGTCATGTACTGAGAGAGATAACTGATGACACACATGAGGATCCATTGGAATACATACATCTTGAAAGAATTCTGGGAAAGCCCCCAGCACATTGGATTCATCTTCTGTGGTTAACTTCAGGGAAAATAAGGACAAGGGTCCCAAAGGATGACCATGGATGGATGGGCTACAGTATGGGTTACTGGAAGGGTACCCACCCAGATCCATTGGTGTAGATTTTAGACATCAGTAATAGAAACATTATTTTATTGGTTCCCTTTTTTCTACCTTGCTGGCCTTTCTCCATTTTAAGTTTATAGAAATTTCAGTAATAGGATAATGTGTGGGTCCAGAACATGAGATACTTACCCTTCTTTTGTAGTCACTAGATTCTCTGTCTTCTTTAATGTAGCTGACAGTGTAAAGATGGAATAGATTATCTGATTTTGCTGGTGGGCATAAAACTGAGGGAGGAGCCAATATTTGTAGATGTTAGTCAGAACTGACCCAAGATTTCTCCTGGAAACCGACATTGTGAAGTGACCGGCGACAAGAGATGCCTTCCTGATATCTGCATTGCAGCAGGCACGGGGGATCTGTCAGCAGTTCCAGGAGCAATGTCAATGACTGATCTGAAGCTATTAACATTCTACTGCTGCAGTAAATGTTAAAGGAATAAAAGGTTACTAAGAATCTCTGTTTGTGTTTCCTTGGTTTTGACTCTAGCTTGGCTTAATAAAGAAATACTGAATCTGGTCAGACTTCCCGTTGATCTGAGTTCTCGGAGAACTGAACTAGCTGCTAGAATGTTTTTTACTCGTCTGAGGTTTTATGCTTTCAGCTTCTTAGCCTGGCTGTATGCAAAGTTTGTGAGAGTATCCCTTATATTTTCAGAATACCTAACAAGTAATCACCCAGCCTTTGCTTAAAGACCTCCATAAAGGAGGAAGCCTACATTTGTAATTTCCAACCATTGTTCCTACTTCTGTCTTTTGGAGTCAACAGAAAGCCTTCTTCAGGACAGCCTTTCAGACACTTGAAGCGAGATGCTGTTTTCCACCCTCCTCCCCAAAGTCTTCTCTTCTCCAAACTAAAAACTCCCAGTTCCTTCAGTTATCCCTCACCTGGCATGAGGTCAAGGCCCCTCACTGTCTCGGTTGTCCTCTTCTGGGCATTCTCCAGCTTGCTAAAACCCTTCCTAAACTGGTGCCCAGAACTGAGCATCATACTTCATGGTTTGGTACTGACTTGTTGCTGGTTTTTGAGTGATCTTGAATTGAATGCATTGCAAATGGCAGATGATGATATTTTTTAAATTGAATTGAATCAACCCAGTTGAAAAGTTCCATCTTTTCCTGTTCTCTTTTCAGGCAATGTCCTGAAGGCTACCTATGTATGAAAGCAGGAAGGAATCCAAATTATGGCTATACAAGCTTTGATACCTTCAGCTGGGCCTTTTTGGCATTATTTCGCCTTATGACCCAGGACTATTGGGAAAACTTGTATCAGTTGGTGAGTAAAATCAGTTTCTTATATGAGAGGGTCTACATGGCAGCATGTTGGGTAGACACATGGATGCATTCTCTGCATGAGAAATTCAGGCAGGGTTGAAGGATTATATTTCCTGGCCTAAATGACCTGGTGATGGTTTATCAATTTAGATCTGAGCTCTCCAGTTGTCACTTATTTCTTCCAAATAAGCATTTATTATGTACTTGGGTGCCAGGCACTGTGCCAGACTTTGGGGATACAATACAGGCAGAAAAATAGCTTCTGCCCTCAAAGAGCTTATATTCTAAGAAGGGATGACAGCATGTAGGGAGAGCTGAGGAGGGAGGTGTGAAGCTGCCCACCTAGTGCCTGGTGGGAAAGTCCACAGAGTCAGAAGCACTTCTGGGGAGAAGAATGAAGCATGGCCAGCCTGGACTCATCCCCAAAATGGAGGCCCTGAAAGGGAACTCACCAGTGGCAGAAGAGGACCAATAGAATAGGGAGATGTTTTATGCCATGGGTACTTCCAGAATTAGAAGGCAGCTGAATCATGGTGGGAAAGTCAATAGAGTTTGCACAGTTAGACAGGGAATGAAGCATGGCCAGCCTGGCCTGTCCCTAAAATGGTGGCCAGAGAAGACAGTACTTTACTTTACGTGGAAGAACTCACAATTCCAGCTGTTTCCTCTAAGTCCCAGGAGTCACTTATGCTTCTCTTCAGGCTTTTGTGCTTCAGACTTTTAATTAAGCAAGAAATGTATTGAGCATCTCCTATGAATTAGGAAGGCACTATGCTAGGCACTGAGGGAGATTTTTAAAATTATAATACATAAGTGTTTTATATATGTGTGTGTGTATATGTATGTGCATGTACACATGTATATATGTATATGTGTGTACACACACATAAATATAAAATACATCCTCTAAAGGGCCTTCAGTTTAGTTACATTAAGCACTTTGGGGGTCTATTTGGAAATACTCAGTTTGTTGCTAGAAGAAAGATAAATTTGTATTCCACCGGACCATAGAACCTTATCTCTTAGATAATCTCTCTGCAAACTGAGAAGACTGGAGTCATATGATCCAGGGCCCAAATCCTGCCATTCTGTGTGGCTTTGAGTTACCCAGCTGCTATGGGAAGAGAAAGAGAAAAGCACACCCTTCAGAAAGAGAGGGAATGTTTCCTCATTTGAAGGCTCCAGATCAGATCTCCAGTGCATTTCTGACTTGGACCCAGGCAACCCAAGTTAGACTTCCTGAGTGGAAGCATCTAAAGTGATTCCCTAGGATTTAGCTGTCTGCCCTACGTAGTGCAGGAAGGCACTTAATATTTGTTGGCAATAAAGTGAGACCACAATAAGTAGCCGTGTAGATAAGAAAGAACATATACCAAGGTGTGGTCTAATCATTCCCTGTTGAGGAAAGGGGAAGGCCTGAACCCCATCCTACTCCCTTTGTTCTCCTGTTTACCCCTTTCTCATGACCTGTGTTTCAATTAATTAAATTAGTCTTTTAATTATTAATTTGAATATTAGATATTAGAGCCTTTTATTTAGCCACTACCCAAAACTTTGCCTTGGCTACAGAAAAGGATCACTAAGCAAGCAGTTTCATTTATTAAGCACTTATTACGTTCCAGGTGTATAGTATACAAAGACAAAAGCATAACAGTCTCTTGCCTTCAAGGAAATTACTTTCCAACAGGAGAGACAGACTGTGCATGCATAGGTATGGCCAAGATGTACAAAGCAGATCTGATGTTTGGTGGGAAGGAGTCACAGACTGGGGGTTACAAGAGACTTTCAGAGCATTTAAACACAGCCCTCTCATTTTATAAATCAGGAATCTGAGGCTAAAAGCATTAATGACTTCCCTGGGGTCTCAGAAGTGGTGAGCGGCAGCGCCACAACTGGGCCCATCCCTTCTGCTCTCAGATCCAGCACTCCTTTTCTCTAGGAAAGGGAAATCAATTTCTGAGTAGCTTTCTATTATTTTGCTTTAAGTTAAGAATTTCCCCAGGAATGACTTAGTTATTATGGTTTCATAGCATTTGAATTGATAAAATTTTTACTTTTAAATGATGACCAGTGAAAAAAATGGGCTAATGTCTTAATTTTTGCCTATTACACTTGATTAGGAGCCATTTGGGGAAGTAAAAATCTATTTCTGAGCTTTCAAAAAAAATAAGAATTTCCCCAGGAATTGTTTGGTCTTGGGAATGTTTTTCTAGTGCTTTCATCTGAGACACATGACTCAGAAAATGGCATTTGTCTTTGCAGACCTTACGAGCAGCAGGAAAAACATACATGATCTTCTTTGTCCTGGTTATCTTTGTGGGTTCCTTTTATTTGGTTAATCTTATCTTGGCTGTGGTGGCCATGGCCTACGAAGAGCAGAACCAAGCCACTTTGGAGGAAGCAGAGCAAAAGGAGGCAGAGTTCAAGGCTATGCTGGAACAATTGAAAAAGCAACAAGAGGAAGCCCAGGTTGGTAAATGAGCCCCAGGACAGCAGCCCGTTGTTGAGGCTGGAGCTCTGTCTCCCTAACACAGTGCATTTGGAACCAAGTTGTCTTATCTGCAGACATCAGCAGAGTGGTGGAGATCACTGAACCACAAATGGCCAGTCCACTTACTTCACTGTTATTAATGAACAGATTGCTTCTTATTAAGATCTATTAATGACTGGAGATAAAAAACAAAACCCAAAACCAAATATTCGAAGTGATTGATTTAGCGTCTCCACAACTCCACCTCTTTTTGGATAAGCATAACCCAAGACACTTATTCTCTTGTCTTCCCTCTGGAGAACATAAAGTAGTTTCTTAACACTCATTTTCTGAACTTCTCAAGTGGTCCCCTGTTGTGCTGAGACAGCAGTTGATCTATTTAGTTGATCTATGAGGATGCATATATGGGAATATGACCCAGAATCATTATCTTTACAGGTCCTGTTCAGATGCCCTTAGAAATACTTGCCCAAGATGCAAAGTAAACTGAAGAATTCCCCAACTTCAGTCCCCCTGTCAAAGAGGCTTGTTTTCCTCTCCTTTTCTACCCCTTCCTCTTTTGCTTAAAATCTTTGGTAAAGCAGTTTCTCTAAAATGGTAAGTTTTCTCTTTGATCACCACTGCTTGCTTACTCCTGATTTGATTTGGTTCCTGTGATTACTCCTGCAGGCTGCTGCAATGGCCACTTCAGCTGGAACTGTCTCTGAAGATGCTATAGAAGAAGAAGGTGGAGGGAGGGGGTCTCGGAGCTCTTCGGAAGTTTCCAAACTCAGTTCAAAGAGTGCCAAAGAGAGACGTAACAGGAGGAAGAAGAGGAAGCAGAAGGAGCTCTCTGAAGGAGAAGAGAAAGGGGACAGCGAGAAGGTGTTTAAATCAGAGTCAGAAGATGGCCTGAGGAGGAAGACTTTTCGCCTGCCAGATAACAGAATAGGGAGGAAATTTTCTATCATGAACCAGGTAGAGCACTTCTTTGCATGGGCCAAGAATGACTTTTAGTGGTTTCCAGGGTCTCTGTTGGTCCTCCAACTGCTAAGTCCTACTCTTCTTTCCCTTTTGCCTGCATGTCCTCCAGCCTCATCCCTCAGTCCTCAGTGGTGCCTTCCAATACTTTACTCTGCTTCAGACTGCCTTTTTTCTGTGTTTGTAGTAAGAAGCTGAAGTACTCTGAAATTAAAGATAAATTGAAACGGCACCAAGTTAAAAAGAGAATTTACATAGAAAGTGCTATGTTAAATACTTGTTCATGTTAAGGATTGCTACAGCAGGTTAGTACAAACTGGATGATCTAGACCTCTGCTTTTGGGGACCAGAATCCTTTGTGTTGGACTGAAGAGTGGTGGTGATGGCTGGGCCCTGTTATTTAAAGAGAGAACAGTATCCATAGAGGCTAGGCAGATATAGCAGCTACAGTTAAAGCAACTCTTAGCAGACTGAGCCAAGCCTCGTACAACATCCATATCAAGAACGCATTCAGTACAGTGGCTAACCAGAAAACTAGATTTGGTCTCTTTGCCTTTTAGATTTGTCAGTCACTTTGGTTAATGTGTTCTAGCTAAGGAACTAGCCCCAGGGAAGGGACAAACACTACACACTGGCTCTCAGAAACCCTCTCAGTGTTGGTAAAAGCCCACGGAGTCTGTAAGTTTTATATGACTACCCTTTATTTCCTCTTTCCTTTTGTAACTAGAACCAATTTGGAGACTGTATTCTAGAAAAGAGGAAGATGAGAAGGTTTTCTGCCTTTTTTCCTTGCTCAGACTATTTGTGTGCTGGGAAATAATCCTGTGATTTCATGTTTTCATCATTGATAGGTACACTTCAGTGGCACTCAGATTGTACTCTCAGGCTGCAGGTTCTACAGGATTAGATTTGCCCCAAATTTCCTAGGAGAATTTCTCTTCCTGTCTGATATAGATCAGAATTAATGCCAAATGACTCCAGTTAGGAACCATATATGACCACATAAAGAAAATAGGAATAACAGGTCTTTTCAATTATGAACCGAGTTTGTCTGGACATGACACTTTTTGAGTTGCAGGCATACATTGTTATTCTAACTACATAAAGCAGGAGCTGGAAGGGCCCTGAGCAGCCATCCAGGCCAGCCCATATACCAGGCCTATACAACCTGTAGCCCTAGGGCCACTTGTGATACACCAGAGGAATTCAGGCAGCTCTGGAAAAGTATAGAGGAAGACATCCTTTATATCTAGAGGGAATCCTTTGGCAGCTGGCTATGCTGCCTGTGGGCTGCAGGTTGTGCAGGCCTTCCATACACAAAAATAGAGTCCCTACTGTAAACGTAGCCAACCAATGGTCATCTGTCCTCTGCTTGAAGATCTGTAAGGAGGGGGAGCCCACCACTGGTGTGGGCCACCCACCCCACTTGTGGGCAGCCCTGATTGTTACCAAGTTTTTCCTGACATCAAACCTACATTAGTACCTTTTTAAGGGCCATCTTCTCCTCCTGGTTCTGCTCCTGGGGCCATAGCAGAATACACCTGATCTCTCTTCCATATGGTAGACCTTTAACTTGCATTAAACTCTTCAAATACTTGAAAATACCTATCTACTTCTTCTTTTCTCCATGCCCAATTCCTTCAACCCATTAGCCTGTGATGATTTTCCCTCTGAATTACCCATAGGTTCCGAGTTGTAAAAGTACTTTAGAAGCCCTCTAGTCTAATCCCTATCTGAATGAAAATCTACTCTACTGGTGGTCATCTAGCCTTTGTTTGGAGACCCCTAGTGGGGGTAGGGGTTGGTGAGGGGGACACACCAGCTCCTGAGGAATCACATCCCCCCTTAGGATAGGTCCAGTTGATGCAGAGGTATCAAACACTCACTGCCCAAGCTACATTATTATATTATTATATATTGGGAAATATTTAATAAAATAAATAGAAACACAGTGGAAGATAGATGTTAATATGTAGTTTTCTAAGCCAACATGGGGCTTCCAGGATCCTCATGTGTATTTAATGGCCCCAGTTTCTATTCGAGTTTGACACCACTACCCTAGTGGATGGAGGATCAGTTAGCCCTGGAGTCCTGGTGTTCATGTTCTGTCAACACTGGCCATATGACTATGGGCAAAGATTGCAAATTATAGACAAATTACCGATGAGCTTCTCTGAACGGAGTTTCTACATTGAGAGCATCCCGAGTTGACAGAATTCTCCCTTTTCTTAGCACATCCTGGGAATGTGTCATTCTTTTAGTAGCTTTTCTGGTCTTGACCCCATCAGAAAACTGAAAGGTAGATTAAGAGAGAAATTTACAGCTCACTTGCTGTCTTATGTTCTTTCCATTACACAAGATAATTCTTCTTCTTCTTCTTAGTATCACCTTAGGATAATTGCTTGGTGTTTCTTGGAGCACACACATCTCTCAAGTCTAATGGCTTTCTCTAAGCCGTGATTTTTTTTTTTCCTGCTATAAAGAAATGCTGAAGAGTTTTAGAGATTCAGGTGCAGCACAGATTCCCCTAATGTGGCATTCTGTCCAGGCTCTTTCTTTCTTCCCATAATGGGTCATTGTCAGGGTGTATTATATCTCTGATCAAATGTTAGGATTCCAACCCCATTCTGACCCCTTTTATGGTCAGGAGTCGAATCTAAATTACTTTCTCCTCCTTTTTCTATTTTTTTTCTTTTTTGCATTCACTCATTGAGGTACAGTGTGATCAAAACATTGTTATAATTAAGAGAGCCATCTTTAGGTCATTTGATGAGAACCTTGGTGCTGTGAAATTATAGAGGTGCTGTTAGCTTTTTGCTGCCAAAGCATTTGTGATTAATCTATATGTTTTAACAGAGGGGTACCCCAATTGCCCTCTAGCTCACAAATAAAATTGATCTTTTAACTGCATGAAAATATTCACTTTGTCTTGATTTTCTCCCATCAAAAATTAGAGATTCCTAGAACACATAACTGTTTGCAGTGACTTACTTTGGGAGCCCAATAGGAATATTTTTCCCTGTTTTGAGACTTACGTTTTCTTGTGACTTCTTTGGATTGTCCTGAAGAGGCAGCAAAGGCAAATGGTCATTTCTTCTTCTGTTGTAATAATAACTCAGTTCTAATGGTTAATCTTCTTAAAATTCCAAGCAGCACATTTCAAATGGCTATCAAATTGCCCTACTCTGAGCTTTTCTAAGATGAGGCACTCATTTGTCTCAAATAAAAAGTAAAACTTCTCAGACTTGATTGCTTAATCCATTTTTTAGTTGACTCATAGTCCTACCTAACTCATGACCAAAATCATGGTGGTGTCTTTAGGGGAAAATTGGAAAGCATTGCATAAATGTAAGCTGCTATTTTTATCATTGGTATTGTGTTCTTCCCACCTGGGAATGGGCCTGGGGGGAGGCACCATTTTTTACTGTGTCAGTTCCCCAGGGTAGAATAAGCAATCAAACTTCTTTGGCTTGGATTTGTTTTAGCTCATTTTATGTCTTAACATCCAGATTTCCAAGTCCTGATCAGAATCTGTATCATACCAGGTGAAATAGGTCACTAGTTTCCTTGCCAGTTTCTCTAGTCTGTTACATTAGTTATCATACAGTAATTTATCCGTAGCATTATAGTCCATCCTATAAAATATATGACAGGTAAAAGAGGCTGTTAATATTTAATTATGTGCCTCAATGTAAAAGAACATTGATTATAATGGAAAATCACGGATAGCCACCCCACTATAGCCATAATCTCCAGAGAAAAGAAATTTGCCATGAGAAAAATGGAATGGCAAATATAGAATACTCCTAAGATTTTTGGATAATCCACATTTTATGTTATCTGCATGCATAATTAGAAGTTGACAATATATGGCCAGTTTTACAGTAAACAATTACTTCTACAAAAAGCTACGCATAATTTCGTGGTTTCCTTGTTGTGACTCTTACTGATCGAAGTCACTGACTCATTTCAGATCACTATAAGCAGCTTAGAAGGACCTAGGTCTAGAAAGAAATGACAAACTAGAGGCAAAGAATTATGAGTATAGAAAACATTCCAGAGAACATAGATTAGAATAGGAGTCAAGAGTATTGGGTAAAAAGACAATGAGAAAGAATACAAATTATGAACATTATCGGAAAGGTCCAGAAGCTGCCAGCCTTGTGGGAATATGGCCAGAAAGTTGGGTTGGAAGAAGCGAGGCCGATAAATGGGATCCAGTGGAGCTCCAGGCTACTCAGTCATCTCTCTGTCATCTTCATGATGATACCAGACATTTGTTAAACATCTGATTGTGTGTAATCCTCAGGAGGGGAGTCCTGACACATAAAGGCAGCTGCATAGACACAGTCCCTATCCTCTGACTTTATAACCTGTGACAGATACATACCGACTTGGAATGATGTGGAGAACACATAAAGGGAACAAAAGAAAGACATCAGTTTAGTACATGAAGAGATTGTGGATTATTTACTTTCTGAATCAAAGATAAGTTCATCATAGAGATTAGGGACAAGCACAAGGACCTAATAAGAGACAAATGGGAACAGTGGTGGAAATTTACCATTGAGGATGACAGATTCAGAGCTGGGAGGGACCATTTTTTTCCAACATCATTTCATATGTGAGGACACTGAAGACCAGGGGAGCCTATTAACTCCCCCTGGGTCACACAGGTAGTGTGCATGGGGGAGGAGACGAGAGGGGAAGGCTTTGAGCCCAGCTTGTCTCCCACTGGGCAGAAACTGCTCAGAGCAGGGGGTAAGGGGCTGAGGTGCCTCTCTGCCTCAGCTCCGAGCTTTGACACAGGAGGTCCCTGCACTCCTCCTCTCACTCTCTTTCTCTTTTTGGTCCTCACAGTCACTGCTCAGCATTCCAGGTTCCCCATTCCTTTCTCGCCACAACAGCAAGAGCAGCATCTTCAGTTTTAAGACACCTGGCAGGTTCCGAGATCCTGGTTCTGAGAACGAGTTTGCAGACGATGAGCACAGCACCGTAGAGGAAAGTGAAGGCCGTCGAGACTCACTCTTCATCCCTATTCGGGCCCACGAGCGGCGCAGCAGTTACAGCGGCTACAGTGGCTATAGCCAGGGAAGCCGCTCTTCTCGCATCTTTCCCAGTCTGCGACGGAGCGTGAAACGTAACAGCACAGTGGACTGCAATGGAGTGGTGTCCCTCATCGGGGGGCCCGGGCCCACCTTGGCAGCAGGGCGTCTTCTGCCTGAGGTGAAAATAGATAAGGCAGCTACTGATAACAGTGTAAGGAAGTAAATGGGTAGATCAAGGCTAGGCATGGCAGTCTCTCCTTTTTCCCCCCTTGTTTTCCAGGCCTTCTTTCCTGCCTGCCCTTAATGTCTCTCTTTTTGTTTGTCTGAGTCCTTCCGTCTCAATACACTTCTCTATTTTCCTTTTATTCTTTCTATGTCTTCATCTCTGATTTACACTTTCTATCTTCCTCTTCTCTTATGTCCATTATTTCCCTCTGTTTTTCATCCCATCTCCTTTCCTATTCAACATTATCTCTGTATCTTTATCCCCTTCTTCCTCACCATCCTATTCCTCCTTCTCTCTTTCTCTCCTCTCTCCTCTCTCCCTTTCTTTTCTCTCTCTCCCTCTCTTGTCTCTCCCTCTCCTTTCTCTCTCTCTCTCTCTCTCTCCCTCCCTCCCTCCCTCCCTCCCTCCCTCCTCTCTCTCTCCCTCTCTTCTCTCTGTCTCTCTCTCTCCTCTGTCTCTCCCTCTCTTCTCTCTCTCTCTGTCTCTCTCTCCCCCTCTATTCTCTCTCTCTCTCTGTGTCTCTGTCTCTCTCTCTGTGTGTCTCTGTCTCTCTCCCCTCTCTCTCTCTGTCTCTCTCTCCCCCCTCTGTCTCTGTCTCTCTCCCTTCTCTCTCTCCCTCTCCCTCTCTGTCTCTCTCTCCCTTTCTCTCCTCTCTCCTCTCTCTCCCTCTCCTCTCTCTCTCTCTCTCCCTTCTCTCTCTCTCTCTGTCTCTGTCTCTCTGTCTGTGTCTCTCTCTACAGCTTTTTACTTGTTTTCCCCCGTTTGTGTGCCTGTCCCTTTTAGTTCCCTCACCTGCTTTGACTGAATGCCTCTGGCCCAGCGGATAATGCTCTGTTGGAATGAGACTGAGTTTGTTACGACAATGACAGCGTCTGAGCCAATTGAAAGTGATCGTTGCCTCTTCTTCCTGAACTAATTACTTTGGTCCTCCGAGGAAAACAGCTTGGAATTTAAAACATCTTTTATCTAAAACCTTTTTTCTTTCACTGCTTCATTGATTTTCACAAATTCTAAGTCTTCTCCACAAGAATGAAATGAGCTTGCCCAAGGATGACTGAGTGTCATCTGGGAAGGCAGGAGATGAAAGAGGAGAAAACAGGGTGATCAGCATTAGAGAGGGTCTTCCGAAGGGTTTGACAGAGAAGAGCCTGGAGGAGAAGAAAGGGGAAGCTGGTGCAGGAGCATCCTGTGTGGAGGAGGAAGGAAAGCAAGAGATGGAGTACAGTAGATGTCAGGCTGCACATGTAGGAAGTCATTGATGGCTTGAGATGAAGCGTATTTGTTGAAAAATCAGGACACTCGCTTCCAGTGTTGTGGAAGCCATCTTTTCTGTCTGGTTTTTCAATTCCAAGCTGTTTGATTTCTTTTTTTTTTTTTTAATTCTTGGCACCTAATTAGGCCTGGTTCCTCCTCCCTCTGGCTTCCTGACTTTTCTTACTCCTCCCTTAGTTGGTATTAAATTTGTTCAAATAGCATGTCAGTGTACTTTGTTCTAATACCTTAGTTCCCTCTAACATGGCATGGAGACACAACTCCTCTAATTAGCATGATGCATGTGTATAGGGCAACTCAACTAATATGAATGGTTTAGTATATGGGATAGAATTTTTATTTGAGTCAGTTCCATTATTAAGGTGATATTCAGTGTATAGTTTGGAATAAGTTGGGACTCTGGCTTCCCTCAGCCTCTTTTTTTTTTAACAAAATGTAGTGACTTACATAAAAGGTGGTTATCATTTTGTATAGTTGATCTTGAGAAATAAAGTATTGCTTAATATGCCCAGGATCCCAGGTAAATTAAGTAGTTGACTTAAAAGAAAAACAATCTCAGTTATCCTTTCAATTCCGTTTTTGTTTGGTTTTCATCAGTTCTGTACCTCTAGCTAAAGTTTGAATTCCCCCAAAAATAGAGTAAAAAGTTGAGGGGTTGTTAATGAAGAAGAATGGGGCAGCTGTCAAAGATAGAAATTTCCCATGTTGGAAGGAGGTGGCAGGAGGGTAATCAGGTTGAATTTTGGTGGCCAATGGGACAGGTTAGATTTAATAGATTTTCTTCTAAAGAGAAGAGGCTAGAAATAAAAATGGTCTCTGTTCTAAGAAGATACTTGAATCTCTGTTTGAAGGCATAGGAGCAAGTTTCAAAGCAGCATGTGTAATGTGTGATGTGGTCATGAAATTGTGAAACAGTTTAGCAGACTCCTATGGAATGTAAGCCCTACTCTGCTGAGTGAGAGCAGGATAGGTGTGGTTCAGGCCTTGGTTCTAGGCATTTGGCACATACTTTTTGTTGAATCTGATGATGACGATGTCAGCAACTGTGGAGCATCAATTCAAAACTGGAGTCAAATTCAGAACTAAGTAAGCAATCAAGACAGGGCTGTCATCCCAAGTGTTTCCAGCCCAGGAGAACATTATTTTTAGGTTAGATGTAAAAAGTTTGCTTTGCAGTGGTTATGAACAAACACTAGATCTGGTCCTCTAAGGAAGTTATTAAAGATCAGGAAGACCAAATAACCACAACTTGGAAGGGTAAGGTATTTGTGTGTCTGTGTGTGTGTGTGTGTCTGTGTCTGTGTGTGAAGATAGAGGATTGTACCAGATTCTATTTGATAATTTGTTTGGCTAGAATTCAACAGATAGCTTCAGACCTTTTGGTTCTCCTCCAATTCATCATTTGGTGTGAGCTCAGGGAATGCTGTAGCAAAAGGACACTTAAGGAGCTTATCATCCCTTTGCTTGACTGCTTAGAGGACATTCAGAGTTCTTTACTAGAGTCTCAGTCTCAAAGATGGGTTAGAGACTGCTAGTGATCCCCAAGTTGGTCGTGTGTATTAATCTTTTCTAATATTGTAAGTATCATAGATCTGTTTTTATGACAACTATATTTTTGTTCCTGGAATAAAATAAGAATTATAATTTAATAAAAATTAGATGCCACATCATTGATGTTTCATTCAAAGCAATGCCATGCTTCCTATTAAATTAGCTAGCAAGATCAGAGAGGTGACTATCTTATGCATGGCTGAGATGGAGTGGAAAAGTAGCTCATGGGAAGTGATAATATTGAGGAACTGAGAGGTTAGGGTGCTTAGCAGTTGGGATGGAAAGGAAAACTGAGCTGAGTGCCGGATTTCTTGAGAAATAGGTGAAGATAGGGGCTAATATATAACTTCAGGTAGACTCTTGATTAGGTAAATAAATTTGTATAGCGAGAACCTCCGAGGAGGAGATGTTAAGTAAGTGCTAGTGACAGTGGGGAGCAAGAAATATTCCTGTTCTTCTTCCGAGAGAGAGGGGCAATGAGAGAAAGTGTAATGGCATCTGGGGGTAGCCAGGTCTCTGTAAGTAGCTAGAAAGAGATGGAGAAGAGGTCCGAAGTGAAGGGAAGTTTGTTAACTTCAGAGTGGGAATTCCAAGGGACACAGGGATGAGACCAACAAAGTGGATTTGGGACATGAAGGGAAAAGGGTTGAGATGAATGGGGATGAGAGAATGAGAAGTGGGTCTTGGGGAGGCGATTGACTTACATTGAGGATACTAGCCATTCTTCAACACAGAGAATGGAAGAGGAAGAGTTGGTGTATCAGTCATCGTAGTGTCTGAGTAGTGGTCTTGTGGATCTGAGTAGCAGGAAGGTAGATATGCTTAATGGGTTTTTGGGGGGAATAGGGAGAAGGTGGATTTCTTTCCTTCGGTGTCCTTTTGCTACAGCATTCCCTGAGTTCATACCAGTTAATGAGGAAACTGTCCTGTGAGTGGTTAGGGGGAAGCTCCTAGGCTTAAAATGTTGCTTTGGGTAATCTATTACATAGTTAAATCATACACAGATAATTGACTGTTAACTGTAAGCAAACTCACTCCTGACACTTAGGCTAGTCTGAATTAGTCTCTATTCTGAATTGACATACAAAAAAGATGATAGAGATGTAATCAAACCTCATCTTGGGTCTGGGGCAATAAGGCCTCCCTTTTTCATGGAATCGCTTGGACAAAGATCTGTTTCCTGGGACTTTTCAAACATGCAGTGCATAAAATGAGCCAAGGCCTATTTAATTTTGGTGACCTGTTGAAGGCCTTTTGGTAGAAACATTAATTATCCAGACAGAATGACCCCCTTTCTAGTTTCTTAGAAGCATGTTGTTTATTAAATGATTAAAACAATATATCTTTGTTTTTAAAACTATTTTAAAAAAAGCCATTGACATAGCTAACATCCAGTTATCTCAGTTAATAGAAGTTAAAGGAATATAGATGATTAAAATCCGTGGGAAATTTTACAACTTCTCTAAGATAGCTTCACCAGTCTTTTCTCACCAGACCTCAAAGAGAAATATTATGGATCAAAATGCACTTTTTTGAACATCATCCTTTCAGCTCCCTTGCCTTTTCTGTAGTGAGTTGCTACTTAACTGAGTGATGACCAAAATGTCGACTGTAGGGAAGGGAAGCTAAGGACATGTATAATCTGTGACTTGGCTAACCATTCCCTGAATAACTAAGAGCCAGGTGTTTCTTTGGTGGATTCAAAGGAACAATTTGTCTTTTGGGTAGAAGGAAGATTTATTTAAAAACACTGCCCTGAGGTCATGGGTGGGCCTGTAATCAGTGCTATGCCACTCTAATAGGTAAGTTACTTACTGGTCCTTGACTTTACTGAAACAGGTTTTGTCTCCCGGTGAAACCTGAAATGCATGATAGGTTCAGATCGGGATTGGTAGTTGGGTGTGTCTAACATATAGAGTATAAGATTGTTTCAGTTCTCACTTCAGAACTTCTGCAGAGGGTATAATAGGCCTCTTATGGACTCCTGTCTATTTCTTGGTATCAGACAAGTGACTCAGATTCCATCGGCTGCCCTCAGAGTAAGAAGACATAGTTTGGTGACTCTGTTGATATTTCTCCCCCTTTTCAGAAAAATTAGATCCATGGATTGATTCCTAGACATAACAAAGAAAACTAAGGTTATTTAAGTATAGGATGATTTATTCTTCAGATGTGTTGCAGTTGTTACACCTGGCCTACCTTAGAGAGACTTCTTTTTTTAATCTTATTCTGTGTGATTGATTAAATCGTACTTTTCAAGTTGCCCACAGTGTGAAACCATGAGGGCTTTAATCCTTGTATTTCTGAGTTTCAAATTTTCCTGGCTTCGTTGCCCTATTCATGAGTCTTGCCTTGCCTATCTTCACCTTAGAAGTGATAAGGTCCTCACGGAGCAGTAGTCTGGAGCTATAGATGGGAAATGATTATTGTAGAAAAGAAAGGGAAGGAAGAAGAGGAGGCTAGTCATCAAGTTACCCTGATTTCTTTTTTTGGTTTGTTTGGGTTTTTTGTTTGCTTTTAGAGGGGGCTAGGCAGGGCAAATAGGTTGAGCGACTTGCCTGAGGTCACACAGCTAGTAAGTGTGTAAAGAATCTGAGGCTGAATTTGAACTCAGGTCCTCCTGACTCCAGGGCCGGTGCTTCATTCACTGTACTACCTAGCTGCCCCCACCCTGAAATCGTGTGCCTTAGTACAGGTGCTGAGAACAGCAAAGGAGTATTTATTCAGAAAAACTCACTTTGTGGTTACCTTCTTATTCATATTCACAAGTGTGCAAATATTTGAACATTAATATAGCCTGAGTTCCAGAGGCCATCGTTTTCCTTCATCAGATTGTGTATTTAGATCTAGAAAAGACCTCAGAGATCCCCTAGTACAATTTTATACTCATGGAAGTTCAAACTCAGAGAAATGAAGCCATTTGCCCAAAGTCACACAGGTAATAAATAACAAACCTAGCACCTTCTAGAAAGCATCTTCCTATTGACCTCAAAGAAGTAAGTCCAGCATATATATTAGAATAAAGACACTTTGCTGTGGCCTGGCTTTTATTTCCTTTCACCACAGTAAGGGCTAGTTTGACTCTATTCAGAAATATGCTCCTTTAGCCCTTTGCAAACATTTCCCTTCTCTGTACTTTGGATGGTACTTGTTAAAGATTCTTGGACTGTGCTGGACATTACTTACAAGACCAGAAGATGTATTGCTTGGATTTTGAGCCATCCAGGGAAGGCAGTTTGGATACAAAAAGGTCGGGGTATAGAGAGTGCACTAACAAGCAAAGCTGAGGTGTCCATTTAGTATCTTTTCTGCCCACTACCACACTAATACTGCCCATGGGGTGAGCATGGGAGCACATGCTCCTGGAGAATGGATAGATGATGGGTTTCTTAGAATTTTTAATTTTGTTGGTATTTCATCTTTGAGCAAATTCAGTTATATGGTTTGGATTTGGCAGCAATCACTAGAACCTTCTCTTTTCTTCTCCTAGCCACAGGGGAAAAGTAAGATAAAGTGTTGCTGCCTTTGTTAAAAATTAAATAACTTTTTTAAAAAATGTGTTTATTTTATCTATATTTCCTTGTGTTCCAGATTAAAGTATATATCTCAGATGGCCTGACTTGATAATAATGGTTGTAGCAACCATTACTGTGGTATGGCAATTGTTGATCAAGAATTTACCAATAGTTCTAGTTTTTCCATACCTGATAAAGTGAAACCAGTGATATTTGGTAAGATCAAAGACTGAGATGGAAGCTAAGGAAAGTTTAAATGATATAAGAATTCAACATATTATGCATATATACAGGGCTAATTCATTTCTAACCAAATATCTTGAGACTGGGTAATGGAAAGCCCATAGGATCCATTTTGTTGGGGCTGGTGCAAAGGCTGGTCTGTTGGCTATGAAAGAAACTAGGTTGGTTTGCCTTCTTTGTTTCTCAGAAGTTTTGTTCATGATATAGTGGTCTCTGAGTGGCCAGATTCTTGGCTTCACCTAAGGATGAAACAAATTCCCCAGGGGACCCCTAGACAATTTACTCTCCTTAGTCTAAAGACTGCTGAAGATCCTTTGTCACTAGACTTAGTTCATGTAGTATATAGAGTTCTAAGATCAGATTAGGAGATGAAATGAAAGGCTCAAACCCATGCTAACACTTTGGAGTACCCACCCAGTGAGGCCTGCCCTCAGTGTTAAAAGGCCCCACTCACCTGACTTGGTAATTTTACAGGCAACAACTGAGGTGGAAATTAAGAAGAAAGGCCCTGGATCCCTCTTAGTCTCCATGAACCAGCTGAATGCTTCATATGGACGGAAGGACAGAGTCAACAGTGTCATGAGTGTTGTTACAAATACACTGGTAGAAGGTATGTGCTTTGTGATTGAAATCTGGGCACTGTGTGTGTGTGCACGTGCGAGCGCGTGTGTGCATTCATGCACCATGCAAACGTACTTCCCTTCATAGTATGCATCTTAGCATTTGAGGGTTAGGATTATGTATTTGGAAAAACCAACCTGAGTTCTGTTTGAGTTTGTATATTCAGTGGTTCTGATAGGAACTGAACTTCCCTGCTTTGAGAATATCTATAGCCATTGAAATAGAGGGGAGGAAGTACAGAAAGCTTGGGTGGGGGAAACAAATAAAGACCTCATCATAATTCCCATTTCCCTAGCAGTCCACCATTGTCCTGACAGATCTCCCATTGACATTATGCCTGGAGGTTTACAGCAGCCCTGCAGGCATCATAACCTTCACTTTACAGATGAGGGAGCTGTGCCTTACCCATTGTCAGAGGTGGGCTTTGAACCAATTATGCCTAGTCTAGTTCTCTTTCTTCTTTGTTCCATCTTAGCTTAAGCTAGAGAGGAAGACGGAGAGTTTGGAGGACCAAAGAACCAGTGAAAGGTAGAAAGATGACATCCCTCCCTCAGGTGTCCTTCCCACACTCCTTTTCTTCTGACTAATTTGGCCATTAGGATTTCCCCTTAAGAATGTGCTTGAGAGGCAGCTAGGTGGTGCAGTGGATAGAGCACTAGCCATGAAGTCAGGAGGACCAGAGTTCAAATCTGTCCTCAGACACTTACCAGCTGTATGACCCTAGGCAAGTCACTTAACCCTATTGCCTCAAAAAAAAATGTACTTGGGCAATTTGATTGCATCTAAAATTGTCTCTGTTGAATTCCCCCCCAACCCCTTCCCCAAACCAAAATAGATTTGTTATGGGAATGGAGAAGATGGAACCAATAGCAGTCCCTTGTTGCTAGACCTACACCTGTAGGGACACTGCTGTCAGTGCTAGAATACCATGGGTTGGTTCCACTAACACTGCCGGGTACACAGAGGAGGGCCTGGGCATTTCCACTTATGATGTAACCAAGTTTCCAGTAGAAGAGTGGTCAGTCATATGCTGCAAGTCTTCTTCCTTAGCCAGGTTTTTTCTTTTCTTTCCATTTTTTTAATATATTTTTATCAGTGATTTGGTTAAAGATATACCTAACCTGCTTAGACATTCCAGTAAGTTGGAATAGTGGACTAAGTCTAACATGTCAAAATTTAAGAGAGATCAATGTAAATATCCACACTTAGGTTAAAAAAGTAAGCTGACTTCATGTAGAGGACCTATACCAAAGGGGACTTGCATCTGCCAGGGAGCTTGAGCCTCAAGGAGCCAGGGGCATTAAAAGGCCTTCACTTCCAGGCCCTTAGAGATCAGGAGCCCAGGGTTTGCTCCATGTTCAAACTCTCATTTGCTTTCTTTATGCCTGTGACTCAGAGTTACTGTCTGCTGGGGGGAACATTGTTTCCCAGTGAACCTCCCCCCTTCACCCTCTGCCTCAATCAATCCTGCCCATCCCTCCTTGGCCCCAACCTCCTGGCCACCCTTCAAGCTGCCAGCTCAAATCCCACCTTCTGCAAGAAGAGGCTTTTCCCAGTTCTTTTTCAGGCTGCTGTCCTCCCTCTGTTGATCATCTCTCATCTATTCTGCATATATCTTGTCTGTGTGTTGTGTTTGTGTGTTTTCTAGCACTGGAAGCATTTTGAGGACAGGGACCATTTTTTGCCTTTTCTTTGTGCTTAGCATAGCTCCTGGAACCTGACAAATATCTGTTGCCTGACTGCCTTCATGCTAGCCATCATCCTTTATCTGCTTTCACAGCCACCTCCCTGATTCAGGTCTTTATCGTGTCTTCCCTGGAAGAAAAGCCACCCTGACTGGTCTCCCTGCTGTAGTCTTTTCCCTCACTAACCCAGCCTCCACTCAGCCTAAATAACTTTTCTGTGAAATAGATCTGCCTCAATTGTTCTTCTCTTCAAAAACCTTCAGTAGTTCTTTCCTTGCCACTAGGTTAAAATGCAAACTCGTCTGTTTAGTATTTAAAGCCCTTCACAGTCTGGTTTCAGTCTAACTCTCTTTTTCTCTCATTATTCTCCTTCTTATACATTCTTCCTTCCAGCCAAACCATAGTACTAGCTACTCCCCAAACGACATTCCATCTCCCACCTTTTTATATTTGTACATGCCTGGAATGTACTCCCTCCTCATCTCTACCTCTAAGAGTCCTTACTTTCCTTCAGGGCTCAGCCTGGGTATGCCTTCCATGAAATCTTTTCTGACCTGACGATACATACATACACACACACACACACACACACACACACACACACACACACACACGAACATAGTAGAATGGAAGAAATTAGTGAAAAGGGGAGTGGAGAGTAGGGAGCAAAAGAATATCTTATTGCTGATCTTTTATTCAAGTATCCAGAGGTATCCTGCCATAGCTGATGTTGCCATCACCTGTCTGACTGGGCCTTTCCCAAGCCATGCCCCTGAATGAATTGGGAAGCTGTTGACTATAACCAATGCTCTCCTTCCCAAGAGGTTTAGAGGCTGCGTTCACCTCTGAAAATATCCAAAGCAAAGTGAGAGAATCATCTCACTTATACATCTGCTTGCCCATTCCCTCCAAGCCAAATTCTTAGCCATCCAAAGCATATGGGGGCGAGTGACTGTTTGCAAGGTTGTGAGTCATTTAATAAACCTCCCAGTCCCTCTGGATTCTCTCCCAACTCACAGAATCCAAATGCTCTTATTGTGACAGAAGCAGGAAAAATTATCCCAGGCTGCAAAATCTCTATTCCCAGTGAACATGGACAAGGGAGCTGGAGGATACCCTCTGGAATCTCCTTTATATTTCTTTAAGAAATGGGAACACCTACTTCCTTTTTCAGGCTGGCAAAGAGCCAGATCCAAACTCCCCATGCACTATGGTAATTATGAAACCAGAAGTCACCACGTCAGTCTCTATTCTCCACATGCCAGCAAACAACAGACATTTAGAGATTTAAAAAAAGGGAATGGACCCAGATTCCAAATATGTACTATAAGAATTTATGGAAATGAGAACCTTTTTTTTCCATTTCTTTTTTTGGGAAGAAAACTATATTTACCTTGGGAAGGGGTGAGTTCTAAGGAAAGGAAGCCAAAGCAAAGGTTTTTTTTTTTTTTTGGTTGTTTTTTTTTTTTTTTGACAGACTTCCTTCCCCACGCAGACTCCCACATGGCATCACTGTGGTCCTAAAATCTGTCGAACCAAGGCAACCATTTTCCTAGCAACCAATCAGAAATCCCAGTCAGAACTACTTCACTTAAAATAAAGCTATTACCATGGGTACCTCATGGTCAGAATAAAGAAAGATAGACTTGATTTGTTCTTAGTCAAATGATAGAGAACTCCCCCCCTCAATATCAAATTCTCTCATCTGCATTGGAAAAAAAAAGCCTATAAATTCATTCCTGTAGAAATAGCATCTTATTCCAAGTACAGCCCAGCTTTCAGAACTGTGCCTTTGAGAGAATACTGTCTGGTATTTAAGTCAGGTATTCTATGGCTAACTCTGTATGTAGACTGAGGCCAAAGAAGAAGAATTATTAACAATGCCTGACAATGATTTGGCATTTTTACGGTTTTCATAGTATTTTCACATCAAGATTCTTCCCATTACTTCACAGATCCTAACGAGGTTCCCTCTTTCTATAGAATTTTGTTAGTGATGACGAGGGATTAGTATGAAAAACACCTTAAAGGTCCTTCTGTCTAGTTTTCCCCAATACAGGACCCCATTCAAAATATCCATGACACAGGATTATCCAGCCTCTCTCTGCCTGCACAGTTCCGTTCATAGAAAGCTTGCTGCTCTTCAAAACAGTTTGTTCAGTCATTGGATAATTCTGTTAAAATGTTCTTCCTTATATGGAGGTAAAATCTGCATCATAGTAACTCCTACATGTAGTGCTAAATCTTCCCCCAGAAGTCACATGGAATGTCTGTTCCCTTTATATGTGACAACTCTCCAGTGACTTTAAGACAGTCATCATGTCCTTCCCCTGCCTACATCTTTTCTTCTCCAGGCTAAATATCCCCAATTCTTTCTACCATTCCTTATGTGACGTGGCCTCCAGATTTAGGATCATAGGATTTATAACTGAAAGTAATTTTAGAGATCACCTAATCCAATCTACTCGTCCTACAGTCAAGGACACTTATCTGTGTCTTGGCCAAGGTCACAGATCATAAATATCGTAAATAAAATGTGGCCTTTCTGGTCACCCCCATTTGGGCACGTTATACACATCAGTGTGCCTCTTAAACTGTGATTCCAGACCAGGCATGATTCTAGTATAGCACAAGTACAATACAGTAAGAGTGGGTTTTTTTTTCCTTGATGGGACTATCATTCCATTAAACACAACCCATGGTTACATTTGTTTTGAAGTAATTGGTATTTTTTTTTGTTTTCGTTTTTTAGCAACCATATCTCACTGAGCTTGTGATCAACTACAATTTCCAAGTTTTTTTCCCCTAAATTGTTGTCAAGTTCATATCTTTTCCAGTATTGTTATATAATAAATTTTTAGCCTAATGGGTTTCTTGATGTTAAATTTCATCTTAAATTTTTAGTTTGGGCTCCTTTGATGTACTTTTTAATCTTTTGTCACCTGATTAATTAATTAGACAAATTACATAAGCTTTCTGAGCCTCGGTTTCATCATCAGCATATTAGGATCTCTAAGGACCCTTCCTACTGTAAATTTGTGATCTTGTTAATCAAACCCTCCTGGTTTTGTGTCTTCTACAAATTTGACAAACATTCCTGCTTTATATTTATCCAAACTATTTGTAAAATGCATTTTAAGTAGGACCAACGATAGCCCTATGATACCTAATTGGAAACGTCTCTTCAAGTTCACATTAACCCATTAACCCTGCTTGATGTTTTTTCAAAAATATTTGTTTTATTCAATCAAGGTCCTCCTTCTCACTCTCCTACCCCAATTCTTCTCCCCACACCTACCACCATCACTATTTGAGAATACATGAAAAACAAAATCTGTTAGAAATATGTATAATCAGGAAAAAAAAATTTCCAAATGACCATGTCCCAAAAATATTTATTTCATTCTCTGTTCTGGACCCTTCACGTCTCTGTTAGGAGGTACGTTGCCTATTTCCTCATTAATCCTCTGGAATTCCGTAACATTCCATTCCATTATGTGCCGTCATTTGTTCATTCATTCCTCAGTTTATAAGCCACCCCCTTAGATTTTCATTCTTTGCCATATCCAAAAGAACTATAAATATTTTTGTATATTTTTTCTCTTAGAATTTATCCCTCCTTTAATTTACCTTCCTTTAAATCTCCCCTCCCCACTTTTACTCTTTCCATCCTATTTCCCTGTTGAGTGAAATGTATTTTAGATCCAACTGTGTATATGTTTTTCCTTCTTTTGACCAGTTAAGGTGAGAGGGAGGTTTATATATCAGCCCCTCTCCCCATTCCTTCCTCCTTGTTTGTATAGAGGTCTACTTGTCACCCTTTCTCCTCCCCCAGTGTATTCCTGTTTTCCCCTCTTTCCATATATAGCTATATACTTGTTGTCTCTCTCATTACACTGTAAGGTGCTTGAAATCGGACTGTCTTATGCCTTTTTTTGTATCCTCAATATTTAGCATAGTGCCTGGTTCACAGTAAGCAGTTAATAAATGCTTGTTGACTGACTGAATGATGATCTACATTCTTCTGGTACCTCTCTCATTTTCCATGATTACTTTTCTCCCTGAAATACCTCATGAACCAGCCTGCTATATTAATGTTCTTAAGATACCATTTTGACTTGCCATTTACCTTCTCAAATACATTCAGTGGTTCCTTGTTTCCTACAAGATAAACTCCCAACTCTGTAGTCCTATCATTCAATTTTTCCTGAGATCTAGTCCCAACCTATATCATACTATTTCTCTATACATACTTTAGTCAAGCTGGAAAACTACATTTTCTCCAGATTATACTAGACTTTCCCACTAGTCTTTACTAGTCTTTGCTCACTCTACTTGAAATTCCTTCCCTGCATTTTCAGTGCTCGTGGTTCAGCTGCACCAGCATAAAAAATGACAGTATTACCTAAATTAATTTATATATTTAAAAGATACTTTATAGAGCTAGATAAAATAATAACAAAATTCATTTGGAAGAACAAAAGACCTAGAATACTTAAGGGGACTAATAAAAAAAAGTAGGAGTGAAGGAAGAAAAATATTTCTGGGCTTCAAACTGTACTATAAAAATGTAATTTTTATTACATTAAAAACAAAAGCTCAATGGAATAAGCAAGATAAGGAAGAATTGGAAAACATTGAGCTCAACAGCCCAGTGTTCAGTAAACAGGAATAACTTTTTAAATAACTTTTTAAACTACTCCCTACTCAATAAGGAGTGCTAGGAAAACTGAAAGACTATGCGGCAGAAATCAGATTTAGACCAACAGTTTACACCATTTATCAGAATAAGTCCAAAATGTATATGCAACCTGAATATCAACATACCATAGCAGTATTAGAATCTGATCAGGAATCTTTCAAAGCTCTCTTGGAGGGAGGGGGCAGTAGAAGAGGAGGAGGATGCAAAGAGGGGGACTTCATAGCCATACAAGGACTAGAGGAAATCACAAAATGGATCATTTTGACTACATGAAATTGAAAAGCTTTAGCACAAATACAGTTGATGCAAGTAAGATAAGAAGGGAAGCAATAAGTTGGGGTGGGGGGAGGCTAATACCTAATATAGAGAGAACTAACACACATATAAAATCAAAAGCCATTCTTTAAAATATGTGAACAAGGGGTGGCTAGATGGCACAGTGAATAGAGCACCAGCCCTGGAGTCAGGAGGACCTGAATTCAAATCCAACCTCAGACACTTAACACTTACTAGCTGTGTGATCTTGGGCAAGTCACTTAACCCCAATTGCCCTGCCTTCCTTCTCCAAAAAGAAAAAAAAAAGAATGCGAACCAACAGTTCTCAAAAAAAACCTGTAAAATGTTAACAACTACATGAAAATTCAATCATCAAGCATTTTTAAAGTACTTACCATATATATGCCAGGCATTATTTGAAGTACTGAAGATAAAAAGCAAAAGCATTACTTTCCTCAAAGAACTTATATTCTAATGGAGAAGATTATATGAACATACAGAGAAGGAAAGGAAAGTATCTTTCCTTTTTTTAGTTTATTTATTTTTAGTGTTCAGCATTCACTTCCATAAGTTTTAAATTTTCTCCCCCTCTCTCCTCTATTCCCTCCCCAAGATGGCATGTAATCTGATATAGGCTCTACATATATGTTTCCTATTGAAGGTATCATTCAAGAGAAGGCATTAGTAGCTGGGGGTGGGTAGGATGGGCAGGAAAGGCCCCTTAGAAAAAGGTGGCTTTTAAGTTGAGTTTTGAAGGAAGCCAGGGATTCTAAGAGATAGAAGTGAGGATGGAAAGCATTCCAGACGCAAAGGACAGCCACTGCTAAGGCATGGCAACAGATGTAGAATTTCCGTATCACCAATATTAAGAGAAATGCAAATCAAAACAATGCTGAGCATATTGTAAAAGGTAACAAAAGATGAGATTAGTCAATGTTGGAGGAGTGTGGAAAGTCTAGCACACTAATGCCCTGTTGGTAGAGCTATTCTGGTCCAATGGGTCTGGAAAACAATTGGAAATTATGCTAAGAAGTGATTAAAATCTCTAGACACTGACACCATGATCCTACTACTAGGAATACACCCAAGGATGTCAGGGTTGAAAGGTCTCCTATACACCAGAATAGTTAAGAAGATATTTTTTGTAGTTGTAAAGTACTGGAGACAGAGTATAGATGCCCATTGATTGAGGAATGACTCTGCTGTAAGAAACAATGAATATGAAAAATACAAAAAAGCATGAGAAGACTCATATAAACTTACACAAAGTGAAATAAGCTGAGCTAATACAACAGCATTCATATTCACTACAATTAATGGGAAAAACAGCAACAAAAAAATCCAGACTGAATGCTGTGTGATTGTAATAACCAAGCTTGACTCCAGAGAAGTGATGAGAATTCAGCTCCCTCTCTTCTTTGCAGAGATGGGAGACTATGACTGTTCGACATTCCACAGACTGTTGAACTTGGTTATTGTGTTGATTTCTTTTGATGAACTTTTTCCCCTTCTCTATTTATTTTTGTTGTTAATGACTATGTGAGGGAAAGAGTAGAGAGGTATTGAGAAACATTCAGTGACATTTTTTAAATCCCTCTCTGCACACTCATAGAGGTCTGGAACCACATCTCACTCTTCAGAATCTCCTGTAACACCTAACTCAGTGCTTTCACATATTTAGCACTCAATGAATTTTTTTGTTTGATTAACTTTCTGTTTTATTTAAGACTACCATATCACTGGGCAACTAGTTGATGCAATAGATTGAGCGCCAAGACTGGATTCAGAAAAACGCATCTTCCTGAGTTCAAATCTGGCCTCAGACTCATACTAGTTGTCTGACCCTGTTTGCCTCAGTTTCCTCATTTGTAAAGTGGGCTAGAGAAGGAAATGGTGAACAAGCCATTATCTCTGCCAAGAAAACACCAAATGGGGTCATGAAGAGTTGAACAGGACTGACAACAACTGAACAACAACCTGTATCACTGGTGTGTGTTTATATGTAACCTTGTGCTGGTCATCCTCATTCTTTTCATTTAGTGGAACAAAAACTGTGTGAGAGAGAGAGTTGTTTCCTAGTGAAGTCACTTGGGGTCTTTAGGTGTAATTGTTCCTCCTCAAGGATACATTGTCAAGTTAGAATTTTTCTTCTATTAGATTTTTCTTCACTTCTTGGTTGAGTTCCCTTTGTTCTTGCCCTGCTGCAGAGTTAGAAGAGTCTCAGAGAAAGTGCCCTCCATGTTGGTACAAATTTGCCAACACTTTCCTCATCTGGGAATGCCACCCGTACTGGATCAAGCTGAAGGAGATCGTGAACATGATTGTTATGGACCCTTTTGTGGACTTGGCCATTACCATCTGCATTGTCCTGAACACCTTGTTTATGGCCATGGAGCATCATCCCATGACGCCACACTTTGAACACGTCTTGGCTGTTGGAAATCTGGTAAGGCAGAGCATTGTCTCCTGATTTTGTCATTTAAATATGGGTTGTTTACTTGTTTGTTTTTTCTATAGGAAACGCTTTTTTGTTGTCTGCTGGTCACTATGGATGAGGGACTTGGTTTGAGTAGAAAAGAAAATGATAGTTAATTGGAAGACTGATGTAATAGCAGCCACTTTGGGGTTCTTTTGACTCCTTTCTCTTTCTGGAGAACTTGAGAAATACCACTCAAAGTTACTGGCTGCAGACCAAGCCATAATGGGAGGACACTCACTAGGTTGGTTTCAGGAACCAGAGCCAAGGGTCTTGGATTCTCATCCTGTTTCTAAGATAGATTCCTCTGTGTCTCTTCTAAATGTAGCTCCAACCCACCAAAATAATTTTTATTCTAAGTTTTAGTAACATATACCACACAGACCAGGATATTTCTCTGCACCAAATGGAGCTGCGGATTATTTTTTCCCTAGTCGACTTGACTACCCATTGAGGATTATGTAAGGCAAATACTTAACTGAGAATGGTTTGCCTTTTGGTGTATAAGCCACCAGAATCTGATCCATCCGAAATTCATCATAATGTTAACTTGAGCCTGAGTTGTAATTAGGAAGATAAATATGCTGAGGGGAAAAAAAAATCACACCATGTATTCTAAAGTCAAATAGAAGTGATGATTGGATTATTTTGCTTCTGCTTGTCTTCATTATTGAACAAATTGAGGTGATGCTAATCAAATTAATTGCAAAAGTTTGACTGAAGGAGATAGATCATCTGATTCCCATCATTCCTGGGGATTAGCGTCTAGGAATATCAGAATAACATAAAATCCTCTTATAACATAGTTTATTGTATAAAGTTCAGTTATACTTCAAGTTGGATAATGTCCCTTAATATATCATATACCATTAAGGCCTGACATGGTTTGTTGGAAATATAAAGGGAACGTTAATTCTGTCACTAAAAACAAGCATTATAAAAGGGTGCTGCTGTTCTAAACCATTTTTTTCCCAAGCTAATTTGGCTACAGTAGATTTTGGGGACTTGAAATATGTGGAATTAATCCATTAATGCTTGTTTGGGGATGTCTGGTAACATGAATACCCTCAAAGACAAAGGGAAGCTGAGGAATTTTGGAGCACAGTAAGTGTAATTAGATTTTTTTAATTGGAAAAAATTGCTGCATTATATAAATATTTTATATAAAATTTTATAGTTAGCATTTTAGAAAGAAAATATCACTAACATTGTAATACTCTCCAAAAATCCTTCCTGACATCATGTCTACTACTGGGAGTTCTGTAGAAGAGTTTGGAAATAACAAATTGTAACTAATTAGACCCACAACTTGATCCATTGTGTTACCTCAGTTGTTTCCCCAGCCTGTAGTCTGAAAGCAGAGTAAGGATGATTTAGAAGTCTCCTATCTGTGTTGAAGGTTCATTGCTTTGGCAGCCCATGTGAATTCAGATTGCTCCGGATTGAACTCTTAATGTGCCAAATGAAAATTAATCAGCCTGTAGACTGGAGACTACAAGACTCCCTTTAACCAGTTCTACCAATTACTCATTAAATAAATTCTTCCTAAATCTTACTTAGCTGTAATACCTTAAGAACATATAATGTCATACAGAATTATGAAAAACCCATATAAATCTATTTCTATTAGCCAGAGATTTATAAATAAGAGAATTTCTGCCTCTGTGAGCTTTGCTTTTGTACTCTCCTGCCCCATTCAAGCCTTTATTTTTCCCAGTTTTAACAAGGTTCATGGGATTCTAGGTCTCCGAGGAATTTTTTTTTCCTTTAAACAAATGCTTTATTAACTTCTGTTTTACATCATTCATTTCCACCAGATTTTGAGTTACAATCATTTCCCCCTCCCCTGTTTTTCCCCTACCTACCCTCCCAGAATAGCAGTCCCGCAAGATATCGCTTCCTCCAATCTGCTCTCTCCAATACCTTCTCCCACACCCGCATCGACTTTTCCATTAGAGGAAGGTGAATCTTTGTGTCCCAATGCCTGCACATCTTATCTCCCAATTACAAGCAAAAGAGTATTAATAATAGTATTTATATATATTTGAAACATTTAATCTTAAGACCTCGAATTTCAGATCCATTTCCTTCCTCCCTTGTCACCCATTCCCTCTGGGGAGATAAGTAATTCAGTATATATTGTACATGTCTAGCTATGCAAAACATTATCATAGTAGATATATTGTACAAGGCTGCTTATAATTCCCTCCCACTCATCCCACCCCCGACCTGGTCCATTCCCTACATGATCCTGTCCCTCTTCTATAGTGGGTACTTCCAACCTCCCCTCCCCCCAAGGATGCCCTCCCATCCATCATCCCTCCTCTCATCCCCCTTGCCCCTATTCTGCTGCAGGTTGAGATATCCCATTTAGTATGTATGTCATTCTCTCCCTGAACCAAATTCAATGAGAATGTGGTTTTGCCTTTTTGCCTTCCTATTCTCCCCCTCCCTTGCAACCACTTCCCCTTGCTTCTTCTACATGAGATAGTTTACCCTACCCTGTCTCTCCCTATCTCCTCTTGCCACTTTCCTCTCTCACCTCATAATTTCATCCCTTGAGTATTCTCCCTTCCCAACAAATTCAACCTATGCCCTCTATCCATATATAACTGTAACCATATACACACACATTCACATATGTATTCATATGACCACACACCCTTCTTCCATTATTCTCATACTGAGAAAGGTTTCCTCAGTCACAGTTATTGTTTTTCCATATAGGAATGTAAATAGTTCAACTTTGATAAGTTCCTTTTGATTTCTTTTCCCTGATTACCTTCTCAGGCATCTCTTGCTTCTTGTGTCTGGATGTCAAATTTTCTATTCAATTCTGGTTTTTCCTCAAGAATGCTTGAAAGTCCTCTATTCCACTGAATGACCATATTTTCCCCTGAAACAAAATACTCAGTTTTGTTGGGTAGGTGACCCTTGGCTTCATTCCCAGCTCTTTTGCCCTCTGGAATATCATATTCCATGCCCTTCGATCCCTCAGTGTAGAAGCTGCCAGGTCCTGTGCTATTCTGATTGTGTTTCCACAATATTGAAATTGTTTCTTCCTGGCTGCTTGTAGTATTTTCTCCTTGATCTGGGGATTCTGGAACCTGGCTATAATATTTCTGGGAGTTTTCTTTTTGGGATCTTTTTCAGGAGGTGATCTGTGGATTCTTTCAACCTCTATTTTGCCCTCTGGATCTAAAACATCAGGGCAGTTTTCCTTGAGAATTTCTTGAAGGGTGATTTCTAGGTTCTTTCTTGATCATGGCTTTCAGGTAGTCCAATAATTTTTAAATTGTCTCTCCTGGATCTATTTTCCAGGTCAGTGGTTTTTCCCATGAGATATTTCACATTGCCTTCTATTCTTTCATTTGTTTGGATCTGCTTAACAGCATCTTGATTTCTCATAAAGTCATTAGCTTCCATTTGCTCCAGTCTAACTCTGAAGGAATGAATCTCCTCAGTGAACTTTTGAGATTCTTTTTCCATCTGGCAAATTCGACTTTTTAAGGCATTCTTCTCCTCATTGCCCTTTTGGGCCTCCTTTGCCATTTGAGTTAGTCTATTTTTTAAGGTGTTGTTTTCCTCAGTCAGGTTGTTGACCCTCATTTCATACTTTTCCTGCATCCTTCTCATTTCTCTTTCCAATTTTTCCTCCACTTCTCTTATTTGATTTTTAAAGTCCTTAAGGTCCTCTATGGCCTGCAACCCGCTCATGTTTTCCCCTGGGGCTTTTGGAGCAGGACTTCTGACCTCACAGTCCTTTTCCCGCTCTATGCCCCCAAAATAGGAGTCTAGGGTTGCATTTTTCTGTTTCCTTTGCCTTGGCATGTTGCCACTTAATTACTTGACTTTTGGGCTTGTTGCCACACTATGGCTCTGCTGCCAGACTGGAATTTTCGTCCTGAACGTGTGGGGGGCAACTTCCATTTCTGGAAGCTGGAAATCCACCCACGACCTCCACCCCAGATCACAATCCAGATCCAGGGAGGTTAAAGCAAGAGCGATTACCCCCCAAGACTGATCGCTGGATCTCCCTACAGTTCACAGGCCAGGAGCTGGAGCTGCCTCTGAAAACTACAAAATGGCGTGTCTCCTCAGTGGCTTCTAGCCCCCAGGGGAGGAAGCCAACATATTCCCCAAATACTGGTCCCAAAGTCCATAGGGCACTAACCTCTCACTTTGTCCTAGGCATGTCTATGTTGATAATTCTGGAGTCACCACAGCTGCTGGTGTTCTGGGGTCTCTCCAGCCGGCTGCTGGCCCTGCTGCCCTGGGGCTACAACCTCGGCTCATGGGGACCTGGGCTCGGGTTCCCAAGCTCTGCACGCTGCTGGCTCCCAGAGCGCTCCGCTGGTCCTTCCTGCAGGGCTGCTGGGCTGTCCTCAGTGGGAGGTTAGCTTCTCTGTGTCGTTCTGTGGGTGCTGGGGCTCCAGAAGTTGTTCAGAGTCCTCTTTTACATAGTTTGGGGGGAATCTGGGGCCAGAGTGGCTTGGATGAGCTGTTTCTATTCCGCCGTCTTGGCTCTGCCCCCCTCTCCGAGGAATTTTTAAAGAAGTTTTGTTGATGCCTTTTGCTTTCACATCCCAATCCCCCATCCCCCCATAGAACTCTTCCTTGTGACAAAGCAGTTGAGCACAACAAACGAATATAGCAACGTGTCTGAGGGGATTTGCAGTTTTATGCACCCACAGCACTCCCCACCTTTCTCTAGAGAGGAAGGAAATGTGTTTCATCATCTATTTTCAAAGAACTACATTGGTCACTGTCTGATCTGAGTTCATCTACATGTGGAATTTAGTTTTCCTTTCCATCACTGTGATCATCATGCACGCTCTTCTGGTTCTCCTTTCTTCACTCTGCCTCACACTAGTAGTCTTCCTCTCTCTTCGAAATGCAGAACAATTCAATAGCCTCTGGGGTGACACCTCCCAGGCTCAGGACCCAGAAAAAACATCTGTCCCTAGGAAGTATTATTCCCATTTTTTAACCCAACTTAGTCATAGTCTTTCAGAAGAGCTGGTTTAGAGCCATTCATTAGTACAGAGAAAGCAAATCCTTAAAAATCTTGAAGAACTGGTTACATTGTAGTCTGTTCATCCATGTTAGGACCAAATTCCAAGGTGGCAAGGATGAATCCAGGTGGTTCACCAAAACCAAATTCACAGCAGATTGACAAACCGGAATGTCCAATTATTCATCTGTCCTGGTGGGATACACTTTTTTTTAAGTGATTAGAATCTGTACTCCCATAATATACATTATGATACCTGGGAAACCAGCTGAGCAAGCAGAAAGTAGAAAAAAAGTCAGAGCAGAGGAAGCTGGTTCATCCTAGGGGACATTTCATAAATTAGACGACAAAGGGGATCTTCCTAGTGATCAAATTGCCATCTGATCTTTATCTCTGGACTCATGATTCTGTATTCTCGACTTTTCTTTTTCTAGACTCCTTGTTCTATTAAAACAATGCCACCTTAAACATGTCACAGTGCATTCAATCACCGCTTATCCCACATTAATTACATTTCAGTCTCCTTGATGAGACACTTTGAAATGTGGAGAATGCCCTAATGTCATCAACAACATGCTTTTTAGGGGCGGCTAGGTGGCGCAGTGACCCTGGAGTCTGGAGGACCTGAGTTCAAATGCGGTCTCAGACACTTAGTACTTAACTGGCTGTATGATTTTGGGCAAGTCACTTAACCCCAATTGCTGTCCAAAAAAAAAAAAAAAGCTACAACATGTTTTTTAAAAGTTCGACTTTTAATGAAAAAAAATATCATTCCTCTTATCTGAATAATAGTAATACAAATTCCCTAATCAGTCAGAGACCAAACATTTATTAAGTACCAACCAATAGTGCCAACTATTACATGTTGAAGACTGATACTTTGGTCAGAAATTTCAGTATCAGTCATAAATTTACACATTAACTTCTTTTACATTATTTATGTGGGAGTGTCAGGGGAGGAGAGGGTCTATCGTTTTTGAAGCTTGAATTTCTTCATGAATTGACAGTAAACAGGTGTGAACAAGAGATTTGAGAAGATGATATAGATAAAGGATATTATTCTCCATTGGAATATGTGATGTATTTGAACCTAAGTAAAGGCTTAAAACCAACTTTCAAGGTTGAGAGATAATGATAGCCTTGCCAACAAAGGCAGGAAAATTGGGTGGAGGGAAGGCTTTAGTAGAAAAAGGCAAAATTTTTTTCTTCACTATATTGGGGTTTCAGGTGTCTCTGAGATAGCAAAGTACATATGAGTACTCTTAGGCCATGGCAGAGGTAAGACTGAATGAAGGGGCCATGTTGGTGTTTCTTAGCAAATTTATGTTCAAAGGTAAATAATTAAAGCATTCTATTTTAATCATCTCTGTTTTCTCCTCTTGTCCTTCTTTTCCCTTCTCCTCTTCCCTAGGTTTTCACTGGAATTTTCACAGCAGAAATGTTTCTGAAGCTCATAGCTATGGATCCCTACTATTATTTCCAAGAAGGTTGGAACATTTTTGATGGATTTATTGTCTCCCTCAGTTTAATGGAACTTGGTCTAGCAGATGTGGAGGGGCTTTCGGTGCTGAGATCTTTCCGTTTGGTATTCTAACTTTCTTCAGTTTCTTTTAAAGTTTCTTATCTTGTTCTTACCTTTTATAGAAGTCAATCTGATAACCACAAAATTCCTGCATTATATCCTACCCCCAGAATCTAAGAGATGGAAAGGACCTTCAAATTCATCCAGTCTAAATCCTTAATCCTTTTTCCAATTTCTTTTGAGTTAACTACAAAACTCTCCCAAACTTAGGGTTTCCTGCCCAATATCCAATCTTTTAGTTTCTTTATAAAATTGAGCTACAGGCATAACTTCTTTTTTAGTAATTCCTTAAAAGAGGCATTGGTTCCTATATAAAATTGACTGCTAAGCATGACTTCTGTTTTAGGCCAATTTTTTTAGATTATCTTAAACATTTCTTCCTTTAACCCAGCGAGCGGTTCTTAACCTTTTTTGTACCATGGACCCATTTAGCAGTCTGGTGGAGCCCATTCACTCAGAATAATGTTTTTAAATACATAAAATCAAATTAGGATTACAAAAGAAAACAGTTATGCTGAAAATTAAAAATAAATATGTAATTCTTTACCTGTTCAAGTTCACTAACCCCATGAAATTTATCCATAGATCCCCAAGAGGTCCATGGACCC